>CAUYSK010047125.1:0-63213 GCA_963575035.1 Avahi laniger | reverse complement strand
TGTCCCCCGCTGAATCTGCACCGATTCCCCTCGCTGTTTTTGTGGGAGAGCGCTCTGATTGTGTGTAGCAGACCGGGATCTACGTCTCCCTCTCTGGAAGCAGGGATCCGGGAGGCTACCCTAACTCCGCCATTTTTCCAGATCCCCTAAAGTGTATTTTGTCTAATATAATTATGGGCACTGCACCCCACTTGTGTTTATTATTTGTGTGGATTTGTTTTTATCCTTTGTTTTCAGCCTACTTGACTCCTTAGAGCTAAAATAAGTCTTTTGTGGACATAATATTGTAGAAACTCAATTATTCTTAAACCATTCAGCCATGTTATCTTTTTTAGATTTAAGAGTTTTAATCCATTTATATTTAAAGTAGTTAAATGAAAGAAATGAAATTACTCTTCGTGTCTTCTAGACATCCCTCATTTCTTCTCTTATAGCCTTAATTTTTGTTTTGCTGATTTTGCAGTTACATGCATTGGTTCCTCTTTCTCTCATTTTCTTTAGCATAACTTCTTTTTTTTTTTTTTTTTTTGAGACAGTCTTGCTCTGTCACTCCAGGTAGAATGCATAGAATGCAGTGGTATCATCACAGTTTATTGCACCGTCAAACTCCTGATATTAAGTGATTCTCCTGCCTCAGCCTCCCCGGTAGCTGTGACTCCAGGCATGCAACACAACACGTGGCTAATTTTTCTATTTTTAGTAGAGACGAGGTCTTGCTCTTGCTCAGGCTGGTCTTGAACTCCTGAACTCAAATGATCCACCTGCCTCGGCTCCCAGAGTGCTAGGATTACAGGCGTGAGACATCACATCTGGCCCCTATGTTTTTATTTTAAATAAACTTTTTATTTTAGCATAGTTTTAAATTCATAGAAAAGTTGCAAAGATAGTACAGAGAGCTCCATGTACCCCTCACCGGGTGTCCTCTGTTGTTGATGTCTCCATCATCGTGGTACATTTGTCCCAACTAAGCAAACAACATTGGTACGCTGCTATTAACTAAACTCCCCACTTTATTCAATTTCACAGTTTTTCCACTAATATCCTTTTTCTGTTTCAGGATTCCACCAGGATACCACATTACCTACAGTTGTTACATCTTCTTACCCTCTGTGACAGTTTATCGGACTTTCCTTATTTTTTATTCCCTTAATGGTTTCGATGAGGACAGGTCAGGTGTTTTGTAGAATGTGCCTCGATCTGGGTCTGTGTGGTGGTTTTCTCTTGGTTAGACTGGCTTATGGGTTTGGGGGAGGATGACCACGGAGGTGAAATACTCTTCTTGTCACATCACACTGGGGGTACTTGCAGGCAACGTGAGTCACCGCTGATGTGCGACTCCACCCCTTGGCCAAGATCCTGCCTTACCTTTAACCTTTCCTTTTTTCTTTCTCCAAGTTCCTATAGTTTCCTTCCTGGTAACTGTCTGTCACTGTTTTGGTCATTGTTTCAGTAGTTCATGGTGTGCTTGCCCTGCAACCTGCACGCTCCTCCCTGTGCCACCGAGGCTGTTGCTGCAACGCTTGCATTGCTGATGAAGTGTATTGTTGGAACAAACACATCCTTGGCCGATGGACGCATCCCTGCAGTCACGTGTCTCCTGCCAGCATGAAGCTGGAAAGCCACATGGAGGCTGCCCACGAGGCCCTGGAGGCCAACGGGAGGTGAGGCCCTGGAGGCCAACGGGAGGTTGGGCCCTGGACAAGCTGGGATATGCTCAGGATGATTTAGGAAAGTGCATCCTGTTCAAGTTGAAGGGGAACATTAGATTTAGATTAGAAAGTGAGCAGGAACAGGGCTGCGCTGGATGTGTGAGAGAGAGAGCAGATGTGCCTACCTGTTTGCATTTCTTTGTATTTATTTAAATTCTGAATGATCCCTTTCAATAGTGTTAGGCAGTATTTATGTGCTTCTGCTTTAACGTGAGCCATATTTTTAGTTTAGAATAGCAACACCGAATAAGAAACATTCACTGTCTTCCCCACTTTTTTTTTTTTTTCGAGATAGGGTCTCACTTTGTTGCCCAGGCTGGAATGCAGTGGCACAATCATAGCTCACTGCAACCTCAAACTCCTGGGTTCAAGTGATCCTCCTGCCTCAGCTTCCTAAGTAGCTGGAACTACAGGCACATGCCACCACACCTGACTAATTTTGTTATTTTTTTGTAGAAACAGAATCTTGCTATATTGCTCAGGCTGGTCTCAAACTCTTGACCTCAAGCAATCCTCCCACCTCAACCTCCCAAAGTGCTGGGATTACAGGAGTGAACCACCACTTTGAGCCTGCAAGCTACCTGTGCTCCGTGAGGCAGCTCCCATCCCCAGGCCTGGTCTAGGGCACCTGTTGCCAAGTAATCGTGGAAGAAAGAGAGAAGTTAAAGAGATACCACAGGGCCTCTACCAGGCAGACTTGATGCTCAGGAAAGAAAACCTCTAACATCTGGGTAGAATTGCTGTTTTTAGAGTCCTAAGTGCAGAAGTGGAAGGGTACCTGAGATTCCTGTTGACCTACCCACCCTCTACAGCCCTGCTTCCCATCTCTAGTGGAATCTGAAGAATCATCTTCAACTTCCAGAATTTTCTATTCAGTGTTGAGTCTGCATGGTTCCAAGATTATCCAGAGATGGTGAAATATTGGTATTTGTCCTTCCTGAAAGGACAAGTTATGATAAACACTCATGTACATGCCAGATAGGAATCTGTCTTTGGAATGTTCTGTAGGAGTCTTTGCCACCCTCCATAGGATGTATGAAGAGTCCAGATAATATGTCACTGGCTAGTTCTCCCTCAGGGATGCTGGTGGGTGGTAGAGGAAGGGAGAGACAACCACCACCACCATGAATTCCAGTTGTTCACGAGAGCCATTGTGGAAGAATGTTCTTGTCGCTCATCTAGGAAGAACTGGTCCTTCCATCCAGCCGCACATATCCTTGTGCCACACACTGCCAACAGGGAGAGATGAGGGGCAAATACGCACCCCAAAGCTATTGGCAATTGCTTTAGTCAGCTCTGTTCAATGGCAGAGAATGGAAATCTGCCCAAAGTAGCTTGATACAGCACAGCTGTAGGGGATTCCTCTTCGACCCTCCCTTGGAGGTGAGCTGCAGCTGATGGGTCCAGTGTGACCCCCGCTCCACTAGATGTGGCTGAATGCAGCAGGTAGACCCTGACCCAGACTGGGCCTGCCAGAGCCTTTCTCCCGGGCATTTGGACAAGGACTAGAGAGTGATCAGAACATCTCCATGGCCACTTGAACTTGGACACTCTGGGGCTATGAACAGCCATGTTCAGCCTCATGCACATGAAGAATTGAAAGAAGCTGGCCTCAAGTAAGATGCTTGAGACCATGGGGCCCAGAAAGAGAAGAGCTGTCTGGCTTTTAGGTCATCCTTTTTAGGTCATCCAGGTATGCCACCTGTCCCAGGGTTCCAGGAGACACTGGCATCCTTATAATGACTACCCTTTTTATCTAAATTAGCCTGGGTGGGTTTCTATGAGTTATACACAAAAGAGGCTAAGACAGGGTGTATTGTAGGGGTTCAGAGAATATCACATAAAAGAAGGGCAGGACGCACACTGGAATTGGGAAAATTATGTCTCTCTCTCCCTTTCTCTTTCTCTATTTGTCCATATGGTTTTCTTCTCACCCCTATTTATCTTGGCAGACCAGCTTTTTTATTTTTCCATCAATGAGTCCCTGATTGAATGGTTTCCCTAGTCCCGAATCTATACAACCTTTAGTTCTAGCCATCAGACTGTAATCTCTACCCCTTAGTTTGAATATATGAGAGGAAAGAGACAGAGAGAGAGATTGGTTCTACCTGGCTCAGTCTAGCCTGTGTCTTGGTTTCCTTGGGTCAGGTGTCCACTCTTGCTCACACTGACTGTGACTGGGGCGGGGGCGGTAGGAGGCTCACACAGTACATTGATTAGGCCCCTCCCCCGCATTTTTTTTTGGACAGTGTCTTGCTCTATTGCCTGGGCTAGAGTGCAGTGATGTCATCATGCCTCACCGTAACCTCAAACCCCTGAGCTCAGGTGATCCTCCTGCTTCTGTCTCCCAAGTAGCTGGAACTATAGGCACATGCCACCATGCCCAGCTAATTGTTAAATTTTTGTAGAGATATTAATAGGTTCTCACTATGTTGCTCAGGCTGGTCTCAAACTCCTGCCCTCAAGCGATCTTCCCACCTCAGCCTCCTGGGATTACAGGTGTGAGCCACCATGCCTGGCTTGGACACATTTTTAAAAGAAGAGACAGAAATCCAACTCAAACTAGCCTAAGAGGAAAGGCAGAAATGACTTAGCTCATGTAACTGATAAGAAGAGTAGGGAGGGCTTCAGGAGCAACTGGATCCAGAAACACCAAAAATGTCACTGGGCCTCTGCTCCTCTCTGTGCTGGCCTCATTTCCTCATGTTGGACCTGCATGTGGGGGATGGAAAGACTGACAACTCTAGGAATGTATCACCCCACCTAGTGACTCCAGGGTAAAGAAAGGCCTTCTCTCTCCTGTGACCTGTAAGCAAAAGTCCCAGCTAACTTTAGTATCCTGCTATTATGCCTCATTCCGCTAGGCTGTGCTGGCCTGGCTCCCACAGCCCACTTCCACCCTGGGGGCTCTGAGCTCCAGCCTGTAACTCCTCCCCCCGTGGGTCGGCACTGCCACTGGGCCAGGAGGCCGTGGCTCCCAGGGGCCGCTGGGGCCGGAAGAGGTCAGTTTGTGGAGGAAACGGCCTGCACCTGGTACAGCATTACTGGCCCAGGCATTCAGTCCCGACGATCCCAACCTGAGCTGGCTTCAGTCCCAGGGAGGGAGGGTCTTAAGAATAGCCCTTTTAGTAGCAATTACAAGTTCTTCTCTGTGCTGACTTCTGTCATCCCCAAGGCTTAAGCAAAGTTTTCTCAATTGGCAACAATAATAGAAGGACGTTAGAGGTCAGAGGCCCGCGGGCAAAGCCCGCCTTCAAACCGAGACGTGGGGAGACACCAGGATTACTTCACAACTCCAGCTGTCTCTCAAACAAGTCTGCTCAGACATCTTCAAATAAGCATCTAGCACTTCCCTCTGCCAGAATGTTGACACTCGGGCTGGATTTCCCAGGGCTGAGTGATGCCTCAGTGGCGGGTCTGTGTTGAACCCCCTCCTGGTGCTCGGAGGTGTGGCCATCGCCACGAGGCAGCAGAGCCACCGGAGGACATTCCTGCTGCTCAATCAGTACCTTTTCTGTTTGCAAAATCCCTCAGCACAAACCACTTGATACATGTGGACAAATCTGTCCAGACTCTTAAAAGATACATTCCTGGGAGTGAGGAAAGAGGAAGAGCTGTTTTCCCCTCATCCTCCACCAACACTTCCTACTCCCCGTCTCTCAGCTCTGGCCTGGAAGATTCTGAGAGTGGACGCAAGCTGAAGCTTGGGGGTCTCGGTGGAACCAGCTGATGGGTTAGGACCTTGACCCCTGTTTCACTGGGCAGCCTGGGACACACTGCCCGGCAAAGGTGTGAACTGGCATCTGCTAAGGTCTGATAAGTACCAGCCCTGACATAACACTCGTGTTAATTCAGTAACTCCCTTTTAACAATTTTTTTGTTTTGAAAAAATTAAACCGACAAAAGTTAAAAGAACAGCACAATAAACTCCTAAATACCTTTGCACCGATAACTAACATTTTGTTACATTTGCTTTATTCTTGTTCTTTACACATACACACACATACAGGCATAGATGTAATCATTTTAGGGTTTTTTTTTTTTGTGAGCCATTTAAGGATAAATTTCAGGCATCATAACCCTTTATCCCTAAATACTTTAGCATTTATCTCTTAAGAACAACGACATTCTGTTGCATATCTTTATGACAATTACCAAATCAAGAATATGCCATGGATACAACACTATCATCTAATACGCAGTCCGTATTCACATTTTGCCCTTTGTCCTAACACTATCTTTTATAGCATTTTTCTTTTTTCCTGATCCAGGATCCTATCCAGGATTGCAGTTAGTTGTCACATCTCTTTAGTTTTCCTTAATCTGGAAAAGTTCTTCTCAATTTTTGTTGCCTTTCATAATATTGACATTTCTGGAGAGTTTTGCTGTCTGGCGGTTTTCTCATGATTAGATTCAGTTTATGCGTCTTTGACAGGGCCACCGCGTGAGTGATGCTGCATCCTCAACTCATCACTCAGGAAGCACAGGGTGTCACTTTGTCCTGCTATTTGTGATGTTAACTTTGATCACCTGGTTAACGTGGTTCCTGCCAGATCTATCAATTGTAAAGTTTACTTTTTTCCCTTTGAAATTAATAAGTACTCTGTGGAGAAATACTTTGAGACTGTCCTTTTCCCCAGTAAACTCTTGCCCAGATTTATTTTTTTTTTGAGACAAAATCTCTGTTGCAGGGCCAGTGTGCAGTTGTGTCATCATAGCTTGCTGCAACCTCAAATTCCTGGGCTCAAGCGATCCTCCTGCCTCAGTCTCCTGAGTAGCTGGGACTATAGGTGCATGCCACCACATCCAGCTAATTTTTCTATTTTTAGTAGAGACAGAGTCTTGCTCTTGCTTAGGCTGGTCTCCAACTCCTGACCTCAAGCAATCCTCCCGCCTTGGCCTCCCAGAGTGCTAGGATTACAGGCGTGAGCCACCACAGCAGGCCCACCCAATAGTTTTAGCATCCATTGTCAATTCATTACTGAATCAATCATTGCTATGAAGGTTGCAAAATGGAGTTGAACTGTCTTAACAACCAGAATTAGTTGCTATTTTTATCTCATTTTCCAGATTAAGTCACTGAGGCTTAGAAAGGCCAAGTAACTTGCCCAAGGCCACGAAGCAGTGAGATTCAGACTCAGGCCTGTGTGACTCGATGCCCTCCCCCAGCCATGAGATCTGGGAGGTGATGGGATGTTCCCCCACCTCATCTCCCCCACCGCACACTCCACCCCCTTGCTCCCCTCCCTAAATGTGAGGCTGAGCCTGGTCACGGTTGGATGGAAAGAAATGAGCTGTAGGGTTACCTTTGCAGCTCCTTTCCCTGCAGCCTGCCCACGAGCCTTCCAAAAACTGAAATCCAGAGCAGAATTCACCTCGATTATCCCATCCGTCTATTATCCCATCCGTCCCTCCTCCTGTCCCCACAGACAGCTGAGAGGCTCCCTCCTCTCCTGACCTCCAGAACAGGGACAGTAAGTGCCTGGTGTGGACTGGGCTTTGTCAAGCAAATAAGTGTGTGTGACTGTAGGAGAGCCGGAGGGCAAAGCTACAGGGCGACTGCTCTTGGAAGGGATTCTGAGGATGCAGTGTGCACGTGTGTGTGCACACACTTGGGAGTTCTAGAAGGGAAAAAGAGGAGAGAGGGGTGGGGTAAAAGTACTGACTCTGGAGTCAGACTGCTGGAGTTCGAACCTTGGGTCCACCGCCAACCTGTGTAACCTTGGCCAAGTTACTTAACTTCTCTTTGCACGTGGCACCTTGCTTGTGTCACCTGTAAAATGGACATAACAGTAATGGCAGGTTGTTGCGAGGATTAAAGGAAGGAATCTGTGCAAAATGCTCTGCCTGAGTAGGTTACTGCTCAGTCAGTGTTGGGGGTCTACTGAAGAGGAAGATGACGTAGGTCTGCGGTCCCCAACCCTCGGGCAGTGGATTGGTACTGGTCCTCCGCATGTTAGGGACCAGGCAGCAGAGCTCCACCTCACCCCTACCCCCCACCCACGTCCATGGAAAGACTGTCTTCCATGAAACTGGTCCCCGGTGCCAAAAATGTTGGGGACCACTAAGATGGGTGATGGTGGCAGGCGGAAGAGCCCTGCAGGGCCTCGGCCCCAGGACAGCGTGGCATCAGGAGATAACCCGGTTGGCCATTCCAGAGCCTGGTGGGCGAGACAGGCAGGACAGGCAAGATGGATACGCCTGCTGCTATCCGGGCAGAGAGGGCCAGGCAGGGAGGGCCAGATGACTCACTGTTTCGCTTGTTTACACTTTATCTCTCACCTGCTTCCAGAAAGGCTTAGAAGTGGCTCATAATTAAAATTAAAGCCTCAGGTGCCTCAGCCTGCTGAGCCGGGAAAGGGCGTGTTCCAGCTGGAGGGTGGCTTGGGCGAGGCTGGCACCACTTGGCAGGTTCTGGGCTCACCTGGAGGGACGAGGTGTGCAGACTTCTGCCGGGTGAGGTGTGGAAGATGCCAGCGGGGTGGGGGGGCAAGGAAGGGAAGTAGACTGAGCCCTGGCTCTGTGACCACCTGGCCTGGGGCCACACAGAGAGGGGCAGACAGAGGTTGGGAGTGTTTAGATTAAACAAGGGACTGTGGGAGGGAGAGGGGAGCACTGAGAAGTGCCTGGAAAGGTCCGTTGAATCTGGCCAGGCGTTTGCAGTATTTGCCCAGGGTTGGCTGTCTTCAGGCGTAGATCACCCTGTCCGATATTCTTGTTGGCCGGTCCTGGGCCTCCAGATGCCAAGGCCCTGGTTCTCTCCTCCAGGGACAGCCAACTCCTCTGCTCTGGGGGAAGAGCCTTTCCTCTTGGGTCCAGATGCCTCTGGCCTCAGGTTGAAATGCTAGCTGGAGGAAATCCTGTCCTGCCTCCCAACTCCCCTCCCCGCCCTCCCCGGCAAACCCCATTCCAGCAAGAGTTGGCACCCCCAACCCTGGGGCGGTCTGGATAACCTGTGGTCCATCTGCCTCTGTCTGGCAGCATAATGACAAGGAAGTCCGCAGCCCCCACCCACTGGGAGCCCTCCTTCTCAGACCACCCTGGGGGTCCCTAGCTTTGTCTGCACCTCCCCAACACCATTTCCTGCCTCGTACCTTGGACATCCTGCCTGTCCCAGCCTCAGCTCAGCTCCAGTTTCCTTAGGAGGTGGGATGACAGCATCTCCACATCACCAAGTTTTGGCAAGTCCAGTCCCACTCTGACAGACTTTCTGTCGCACTTCCTCATAGCTGCTTAAACTGCACTTTACCGTGTAATGGAATACCTTTCACTTAGGGAGGTGGAGGGGTCTCCCCCAGGCAGGATTAAACACGATGACAGTTCCTAAAAGGAGGAGCTGGGACTCAGGTTCAGAAGGTAAGGCAGCATGACTGGGGGGAGAGGATCAGAGGCAGCAACGGTGTCGTGGGGCTGCCCAGGCAGGAGAGGAGGAACGAGGGCTTCTCTGCTTAGAGGATCCCCCTACCCTCTGCTCTGCAGAAGGGAACCCCCACCCTGAGGCCAAGGAAAACAAGGTGAGAGGTAGCTGGATAAGAAGGGAGTCCCAGGGTAGAAAAGCACTGGCCTGGAATCCTAAGCCCAGAGGAGGGCAGGTTGACCCACAGGGTGTGAGGAGGGACAAGTGGGAAGGCAGGAGGTGCTTGGATGGACCACCACTGGCCACAGGCTGGAAAAAAAGTTCTTACAGTTTGAAGTGCATCCATGTGGGTGCAAAGTTTCTTGTTATAAGGAGGAATCGCTGGCTGCAAGGAGCAGAAGCCTACTCAGCCTTGCTCAACCAAAAGCGGAGTGTTTACTGGAAGGAAACAGGGACGTGGCACAGACTTAGAGTTGCAGGATTGGAGCTGGGCCTAGATCCAGGATTTGAAAGTGATAAGCTGGGTTTACTCTCCCCAAATGTCTCTTGCAAGCTTTCCCAGTTGTGTGTCATTTTCCTCTCTCTCTCTCTCTCTCTCTCTCTCTCTCTTTCTCTCTCTCTCTCTCTCTCTCCTGGCTTTATCTGCTTCTCTGCGCCATTTAGTAGATATTTATCAGTTTGAGGCTACTCAGCATTTATATCCACTTCTTAAAAACACCCCAATTTCCTATGGAGGACTACTTTTTTCTGTTGTTTTTAGAGATAGAGTCTTGCTTTGTTGCCCAGGCAGAGAGCAGTGGCATCGTCATAGCTCACTGCAACCTCAAACTCCTGGGCTCAAGCGATCCTCCTGCCTCAGCCTCCCGAGTAGCTGGGACTATAGACACATGTCACCATGCCTGGCTAATTTTTCTATTTTTTGTAGAGACAAAGTCTTGCTGTTGCTCAGGCTGATCTCCAACTCCTGACCTCAAGAGATCCTTCCACCTCCGCCTCCCAGAGTGCTAGGATTACAGGCATGAGCCACGGTGCCCACTGGCCTGGTGGACTGTTTTAAAATGTACCTGAGAGTTCATTTTTATTCAGGCATGATAAGGCTCATGTTACCACCCAACCAGGTTGTATTGCTTGCTGTACAGAGGAGAGCCACTACACCGAGACAGCAGAGGTTGCAGCAGAGAGGAGACTGGAGAAATTTCTCAAATCCATCTCCCAGAGAGTTTTTGGGCCAGGGTTTTTAAAGACAGTTTGGCGGGCAGGGGGCTAGGTTGGGTTTGGGATGATATTACAGGAGTATAGAAATTGTCCTCTTGTGTTGAATCGATTCCCGCATGGGCGTTGCTAGACCAGTTAAGTCAGTTCCTTGGTATGGGCCACTCCTCTGGTTGGGTCGGTTGGGCTACCGGAATACAGGGTCTGGATGATATCTCAAAGACCCTTAGGTTTCGCAAGAGTGATGTTATCTATGGGAGCAATTAAGAAAGCTAAGAATCTTCATGACTATCAGCTATGTGACTACAGCTGGTTATTTTTTAAACTATGCCTGTACCTTTGCGGAGTTCAGTCCCTACCACCGTTCCCACCTTGTAGATCAGTTCCACTAACAGATTAGGAGATGACTGCCATTGAAAAGATAATGTGAAACAGTTCCCAAGAGGAGGGGGCACACCATGCCATGGAGGGCCACACGGGCCAGTCAGGAGGCAGGAATGAGGGGAAGTATGATAGGAGCCTTCACTGTGGTTTCTGCAGGAAAGGCAAGGCAGGGTAAGCAGATTCAGAATTGGTTGGTTTGCATTGTTCTGGTGGGCTCTGGGCCACAGGGGCTGTCTCTGGTGGTCTGGCACCTGGCCCTGGGATGATTAGGGCAGAGGAATATCGCCTTCCAGAGTGTAAGAGCCAAATAGAGGAGGTGGTTCAGAAGATGGGCCCTTGATTGGTCAATTTGCACAGGAAAAGCACATTCCTCTATGTGAGGTAAGTCACTTGCTACTTCTTTTTTTTTTTTTTTGAGACTGTTGCCCAGGCTAGAGTGCCGTGGCGTCAGCCTAGCTCACAGCAACCTCAAACTCCTGGGCTCAAGCGATCCTCCTGCCTCAGCCTCCCGGGTAGCTGGGACTACAGGCACGCGCCACCATGCCCGGCTAATTTTTTCTATATATTTTTAGCTGTCCAATTAATTTCTTTCTATTTTTGGTAGAGACGGGGTCTCGCTCTTGCCCAGGCTGGTCTCGAACTCCTGAGCTCAAACAATCCGCCCGCCTCGGCCTCCCAGAGTGCTAGGATTACAGGCTTGAGCCACCGTGCCCAGCTGTCACTTGCTACTTCTTAAGGATTGGCTAGCTCCAGTGGGGGCAATCCAGCTCCAGTCAGCTAGGCCCCAGGTGCCAGAGTATCAGGAATATAGAAAATTAAATATGTTGGGCCGGGATGTGGTGGCTCACGCCTGTAATTCTAGCACTCGGGGAGGCCGAGGCAGGAGGATCACTTGACCTTGAGGTCAGGAGTTTGAGACCAGCCTGAGCAAGAGTGAGACCCCATTTCTACCAAAAATAGAAAAAATTAGCCAGGCATGGTGGTACATGCCTGTAGTCTCAGCTACTCAGGAGGCTGAAGCAGAAGGATCGCTTAAGCCCAGGAGTTTGAGGTTGCTGTGAGCTAGGCTGACGCCACAGCACTCTAGCCCAGTCAACAAAGCCAGACTCTGTCTCAAAAAATATAAAATAAAATAAAGTATATATATATATATATAATATATACATATAAATATGGGGAGACTTGACTCTTTCATGTTGGGTGTGACCCTGGTAGGATGGTAAATCCAGGCATCTTCCTCCCTGTACAGAACCAGAGGTGAGGGAGCAAGGCTGGAGCTTTGGGTGCTCTTTCTTCCCAGGGGTTTCCAATTTGTTCTTAGGGAAGCAAGAACTTAATCTTCCAAAATATGAAAAAGACCGTCTTGTGCCCCACCTCCCACCCCAGATCCTTCAACACAAATGCCCAGTACACCAGGGTTTATGGTGTAAAAGAAAATGAAAATCTCAGGACCATCCTTCCAACTCCTTATGCAAAAGAAAAAGTAAAGATGTCAGGCACCTGGGAAGGGCTGGCCCCACAGATTATTCATTAAGGAAATTTCTTGGTGGCCTCCCACAAGCAAAGATATGCAAATTGTAACCTTAGATCTGTAGGCTAAGCCTAGCTCCTAAAACTAAAGTCTGTTCAATTCCACACTAATAAAGAGCTACAAGTTTATCTTCTTAGGTGCAGAACAGAGAAAAGACAGGATCAAACATTCTTCTACCTGCCCAGGTACGTACATCTACATAATTGATGCTTCCTTCACTCCCTTTTTCTCTTCTAACATTTACCTTATCTTATGTAAAATATATATTTTTGGGGGTCTCTCAAGAATGTAACCACTTTGTCTCACTACCCACCCACCTCCTGCTTTTTTTTTCTTTCTGTATGCACTACTCCCCTTAAATACTGAAATTTCCAAATTCGCCTTCAGAAAAACAGCCACAGATTTGTCTGTGGTTTGTGTTTTTCCCAAACATGTCCTCAACTTTGGCTGAATAAACCTGCATTGATTGAGATCTTTGCCTCAGTCACTTATTTTATAATAGGATGTCGATGGGACACACTCCACACGGTAATCTCGCCTGCAACAACCAGAGGCTGGGAGGGAACAGCCTATAGTTGCCAACAGCCAGGGTCCTGGTGTCCTCTGGTATAAGGATTCCCAAATGCCCAAAGATAAGCCACTGTTGCCCTACATGAGGCACAGCAGAAAGATCTGGACCTCAGTAAAGCCTTCCAGCACTGACTTGAAGTTGTGGGAGATTGGCATATGTGGGGTTTTGCTGTTGGTGTTGTACGTTCTGTGGACTTTGACAAATGTATGATGACATGGATCTACCATTAAAGTCTCATACATACACCATTAAAGTATTAAAAATCCTCTGTGCTCTGCCCATTCATCCCTCCTTCCCCCCAATCCCTGGCAACCACTGATCTTTTTACTGTCTCCATGGTTTTGCCTTTTCCAGAATGTCATATAGTTGGCACCATATAGTGTACACCCTTTTCAGATCAGCTGTGTATATTTAAGGTTCCTCCATGTCTTTTTGTGGCCTGGTAGCTCACTTCTCTTTATTGCTGAATAATATTTCATGATCTGGATATATTACAGTTTATTTATCCATTCACCTACTGAAGGACATCTTGGCTGCCTCCAAGTTTTGGCAATTATGAGTAAAGCTGCTATAAACATCTATGTATAGATTTTTGTATGAACATAAATTTTCAGCTCATTTGGGTAAATACCAAGGGGCACAATTGCTGGATTGTCTGGTAAGAATATATTTA
Source organism: Avahi laniger (assembly GCA_963575035.1). Lineage (NCBI taxonomy): Eukaryota > Metazoa > Chordata > Mammalia > Primates > Indriidae > Avahi > Avahi laniger. The sequence continues at coordinate 49,776 of CAUYSK010047125.1, read as the reverse complement.
ATTTAGAAAGAAATTGCCAAAATGTCTTTCAAAGTGGCCATGCCAGGTTGCATCCCCAGCACAATGAATGAGAGTTCCTGTTTCTCCACATTCTGGTCCACATCTAGCGTAGTTGATGTTTTGGATTTGGCCATTCTAATAGGTATGTAGTACTATCTCATTGTTTCGATTTGCAATTCCTTATTGATGTTGAGCATCTTTTCATGTTTATTTGCCATCTATATATCTTTTTTGGTAAGGTGTCTGTTCAGGTTGTTTGCCCATTTTTTAATTGGGTTTTTGTTTTCTTGCTATTGAGTTTTAGGAGTTTTTTGCATATTTTGGATAAGTCCTTTATTAGATATGTCTTTTGCAAATATTTTCTCCCAGTCCATGGCTTGTTGTCTCGTGAAGAATTATTTCATTCATGGATCATGCCTTTGGTGCCCCACCTCCCACCCCAGATCCTTCAACACAAATGCCCAGTACACCAGGGTTTATGGTGTAAAAGAAAATGAAAATCTCAGGACCTTCTAAGAGTCCTTGCCATGCCCAAGGTCACCTAGATTTTCTCCTGTGTTGTCATTAGATGATGGCTTCTTCAGTGAAACACACAGCCACCGTCCATTTCCAGAGAAACTACCACTTCATGAGTGAGATACTTAGTGACAATGTGTTGCCAGACATTTCTTCACTTGTCACAACAACGAGAATGCACGTTCTCAGACAATAAGGTCCAGTCCTTAATGGTCCATTAGCAAAAACTAGACGCTAAACTTTTTGAAATAGAGGAGCAACACCAGGAAAAGAAGAAGAAATCTCTGGAAAGCACAGATTTGTTTAACATCGAATTTAAAATGTTATGTGGAAGTAGAAGTGAGTGCGGAGGAAATTGTAGCCAAAAAGGCACAGGCAGAGGAACAGGCCTGCCAAAGGCAGAGAAGAGGAGAAAGAGGCGGCAGAGAAAGCTGAACGCAGTCAGAGAAGGATTGTTCCTGAGGAAGAGCAAGTGGCTGATAAAACCAAAGAAAAGGAAGAAGGCAAGAACATTCAACAGAGGTAGAGGAGACACAACTTGAAACGACAGAAAGCCAACAGTGGGGAAGAAGGCATGTCTCCTCCTGAGGCTAAGGCAAGTGGACAGGAGGGGCAGCAGTGTGGCAGAGGACAGAACCAGTGGCAGAAACACCACCTCTGAGCGCAACAGTGCCACAGCCAGGGAGCCTGGGACAGATCCCATCACAGAAGATAAAAAAAAAAAAAAAAGAATAAAGCTTGCCGTGGGCTTTTTGTTGTTGTTGTTCTAAATACTTTTATAAATCAAAAAACCACAACAGTTTCTTAAGTTAAGGGAAAAAAAAAACAGATGGACTCCACTCACCATCCCTGCATATCCAGGGTTGGGCACCTGAGTGAAATTTGACTGGTTAGATGCTCTCTCCCAAGATGGAGTCTGAGGGAGAGACACAGCAGAGGAATACATGCACGTGGGTCATTCGCCTCGGCAGCAGGGGCCTGACCAGAGAGTTCTGCTGCGAGGCTGCTTGCTCCACTGTTCCTCCTTCCTTCTGGCTCCCTGGTTCTCTGGCTTTTAGAGACAACTTCCAATACATTCCATTTTGTTTAAGTTAGCTATTTAAGTTGAAATTGATTTCGCTTGCTTGCAATCAGGAAATTCTAACTGACATATGTCATGAAATGGCATTTTGCCCCAGTGCAATAATGACAAGCTAGTCTCTGTGTCCTAACTTCAAATTCCTGGGAGAACCACTTTGATTGGCCAGCTTGAGTTAGATACCCACTCCTGGGCCAGTGAGCCTGGCTCAGAAGGAGACAGGGAAACATGATGCTAATAAGGCTGGTGGAGAGGCAGGACAGGTATCCACATATATCCTGCATGGTTATGCAGCCTGTGCAGTGTATATCCAAGGAGTATATCCAAGGGATCCCATTTGCATTATAGACATTGTAAATACCTATACTCATAATGAAACCATTTTAGCAGATGGCAATAAAGTGTGCTGAGAAAGGGCTCTTTTTTCTAATACTTATACATGTGTAAGGGGCCCAGGCTGGGCCCACTCCTCAGCAGAGAAGGGTTAGTAGGGCAGGTAGTTCTTAGAGAAGACAGATCCCTGGGTCGGGTATACTCAATGGTGTATGCTACATGTCATCCACAGAGGGGTGGGGCTGATGGCCTCGATGTCTGGAGCACACACACCTCCCCTCCTAACTTGTAGTAACTGGCTGTGAGGCACCCAGTGTTTGGAAAGTAGTTCAAAGCCTTGGAATGAAAGAGGATGAGACACTGATGAGCCAGGCCCCACCCAAGGGATTCGGAGCTGATGCAGAAGCCACTCCCAGCCAAATCCACCAAAAGATTTCTCTTCTCTGTGGCTACGCTGAAGAAGGTTTATTCATTCCAAGAATGACTGTGCGTCAGTTTTGTGTTATGGGCTGGGAGCAGGGCAGGAATAAGAAAGTCAAGGTCTAGTCTAGTGGGGAAAGGGGAGACGGTCCTGGAACAAATATTTACCAAGTGATGGGTGTCCTATAAAATGGGAGGCCCAGGGCATTGGGAGAATGTCATTACAATAAGGGGATCAGACTTATCTAGGAATCAGGAAAATCTGAAGGGTGAGTAGGATTCAGCCAGGTGAAAAATGAGCTGGGATACAAGTACATGTTCCTGTTAAAAATAAATTAAAATATAGACAGGCATGGTGGCTCATACATGTAATCCTAGTGCCTTGGGAGGCCAAGGTGGGAGGATTGCTTGAGGCCAGGAGTTTAAGACCAGCCTGAGCAATATATTGAGACCTAATCTCTCCAAAAAAGAAAAAAAAAATTAGTCAGGCATGGTGGTGTGCACCTTTAGTCCCAGCTACTTGGGAGGCTGAGGCAGGAGGATCGCTTGAGCCCAGGAGTTTGAGGTTGCACTGAGCTATGCTGACGCCATGACACTTTAGCCTGGGCAACAGAGTGAGATCCTGTCTCAAAAAAAAAAAACAAAGAAAAGAAAGAAAAAGAAACTAAAAAATATACAATGCATCACATAAGATAAAATTTCTTTTTCTCTCTCATAATGGTTTAGAGGAGGGTCCAAAACCAGTGGGTCACTCAGCTCCATGAAGTCAGACCAAAATAATAGTGGATTAGAGAAATGTACTTCCTCTCTCATGTTAAGGTCCAGAGATAGAGAGGCCAGGTTTGGTGCAGAAATTCTTCTCCATAAAGTCCCCAGGGACTGTCTGTACCAGGGTTCAATCAGGGAAGCAGAGCCACTGTGAGTTTCATGGAATAAATAATTTATTACAGGAATTAGGCTTTACACACTTGTTGGAGAAGATAGAGAAGTAAAAGTCACAAAGGGGAGTTGTAGGGTCATGGAAAAAGTCACTACTCACCCCTCTGAAAGCACTGGTTGTGGGTGGAGGGAAGACAAGTGAGAGCTTGCCAGGAAATCCAGAAGCAACGTACATCTTGCTTTCTGGAGTGGGAGAGAGAAGAGAGCTGCTGTGGAAGTCTATGATAGATTGTTGCCTCTTCATAGGTACTACCTCTAAGAGTTCTCACCAGGTGTCTAGCGGTAGGCCCCTGCTGGTGATCAGGGTTGGCAATGAGGAAGAAGAGCTGGACACAGAGTCTGGGAGGAAGAGTAAGAACAAACTGGAACTCTTTGGCACCTTGCATTTGCCTCTCACTGCCTCTAGCCATGACAACCTTCAGAAACATAAAACCTTCAGAGCTCCTTTATTTTATTTTATTTTATTTTTGAGACAGAGTCTCACTGTGTTGCCCGGGCTAGAGTGCCGTGGCGTTAGCCTCGCTCACAGTAACCTCAAACTCCTGGGCTCAAGTGATCCTCCTGCCTCAGCCTCCCAAGTAGCTGGGACAACAGGCATGCGCCACCATGCCCAGCTAATTTTTTCTATATATTTTTAGTTGTCCAGATAATTTCTTTCTATTTTTTTTTAGTGGAGATGGGGTCTCGCTCTTGCTCAGGCTGGTCTTGAACTCTTAAGCTCAAACAATCCGCCTGCCTCAGCCTCACAGAGTGCTAGGATTACAGGCGTGAGCCACTGCGCCCTGCCCAAAAAAGGCTTATTTTGGGTAGATTAGATAGAAATTGGAAATACTCTTTGGTAGAGCAGTTGTGTAATTTATCAACTCAAGCTGTAGAAGATACTGGAAAATAAAAAGTTTTTGGCATAAATACTATACAAGGTAGCAATCTTTACAGCCACCAGACATCTTGTAAACATGAAAGACCAATGCATTTTGGGGAGTTGGAAGTAGTTTTCTTCCTTTCCCTTGTTGGTAAGGGTACTTTAGGATACACTTACTGTTTCTTTGCAAACTGTCATGTCATTCCCCAAGCCAACCCGAGCTCATGCAAGGTCTTATTGTTTTATCAGGGGGAGAACGAATGGCTCCAAGACCACTGCATGCAAGTCGGGGACGCCTACCTGATTGTCTACTCCATCACAGACCGAGCGAGCTTTGAGAAGGCATCTGAGCTGCGAATCCAGCTCCGCAGGGCCCGGCAGACAGAGGACATTCCTATAATTTTGGTTGGCAACAAAAGCGACTTAGTGCGGTGCCGCGAAGTGTCTGTATCAGGTAAGAGGAGTGGTGCCAGTACCATAGAAACAGTCTGGATCACGTGCGTTTTCCTTCAGACAGGTGTTCTTCCCTTCCTCTTTTAGGAGGCTGGAGCCGGGGACTTACTAAGATGCTGCATGGAGTTTCAGGTGTGCCCCCACGACTCCTGCAGTCCTGGGAGGGCATCTCCATGCTGGTTGCTGCTCCCTTATCCATCTGGTCTCCCTGCAGGACTGCAATCTCCCCACCTCCAAGGGGTTTCCTGGAATTCCAGGGAGTGAAAGTAGCATCTTCATGCAAGAAGGATAGGGAACTCTGATTTAGGGGAATTGTGAGTTTCACTGAGAAAAAGAATTCTGCTCTGGCTGCCTCTGGCCCCTGTAAACCCTAGAAACGCCCCAGCCCCTGATCCCCTGCTTCCAAAATTTCAATTAAGGCGTCAGTCTGATGGTGTCACATACCTTCATACCCAGTTCAGGGATAATTCCTGTTTGTTGAGTGCACACCCACCCAAGTGATTTTTAACCCTGGAGATTTTGTTGGCTTAATACAGATTTGGTCCCTGATAAAATTATAAAATTAACTACTGCATTGCCAGGCCCTGCTCAGGAGGAGAGACGTGATAAAGACAGTGTGCACAGCAGTTTGGGAATGTCGTACTACTAGGACATGACTGTCTATGGTAATTCTATTTTTCCAAACCTAGACTTGACCCATGGTCATTGAACACACCGAAATAACTGAAATTGAGACTGTTTCAGAAAAGCTTGTGGATACAGTTTTCTATAACTGTGTTCTACATTTGTGAGATTCTCAAATATCTCATCATAGCTTTTTTTTTTTGTAAGGGAAGAAAGCCAAGTAGTAGAATTCTTATTTTCAATTTAGCAAACTGAGTCAGGAGAAAGAGTTAAGAATATGGGCTTGAAAATTGAGCAGGCCGGGATTCACTGCCACTTACAGGCTGTGTGATGTCCCTCCAGGTTTTAAAAGACCCCACTCAGTTTCTTCACCCATTGATAGGGATAATAATGTATTTTCCAAGACTGTTGTGAGCACTGAAAACCATGTTTGTGAAAATGTAGCATAGTCTGCAGTAAATTAAGACTATGGTTTTTACTGTTATAATTAATATCACTATATTTGATGAAATTGGACCTGCAGACAGTAGACCTGATCCAAAGTCCATCTCTCCTGCTTCCAGGGGTCCTCCAGTGAGACTCTTTCCTTCTAGTTATACCCTAGGAGGGCCTGTGCCATAGTGGCTTTCTCTGTCCACTGCACATAGGGTATAAAAAAACTTAGAGTTACCTCGAGGGGTCACCCAGCTTGGCTGTGTGCTGCGCAGCTGTGCACGGTCATACTCTGCAGCCTCTCTGACTTCTCCCCTCCTTTGCTTTCCAGAAGGGAGAGCATGCGCTGTGGTGTTCGACTGCAAGTTCATCGAGACCTCCGCGGCTGTCCAGCACAACGTGAAGGAGCTGTTCGAGGGCATCGTGCGGCAGGTCCGCCTCCGGCGGGACAGCAAGGAGAAGAACGAGCGGCGGCTGGCCTACCAGAAGAGGAGGGAGAGCATCCCCAGGAAAGCCAGGCGCTTCTGGGGCAAGATCGTGGCCAAAAACAACAAGAATATGGCCTTCAAGCTCAAGTCCAAATCCTGCCATGACCTCTCTGTGCTCTAGGCACCCAGAGTCACGCAGATGTCCCCACTAGTGGACATCGCTGATGGCCATTGGGACCGATAATCTATATTAGATTGGATACTTAAGTATTGTTAGATGTGGCTTCCCCCATTGCAGCCGGGAACTAATGTGTTAGCCTCGTGGGCAACAAGATGCATGAGAAATGAAAGATCTTTGTAAAAAGTCAGTATTTATTTACAGGAAACGCCTGACCGTACTACTTGAACACCCAAAACTCATTAGAGGATGTGTTTGGTGTTCACATGTGTTTCCTCTCTCCTTTGGATGGCAGAGAATTGAAGCTTACGAAAGAATGCCTAGAACGAGAATTGTTCGTTATTAAAATTTCTCCCAGTGTTCTGATATGTGACTTTGAGGCCGATGGGTCATAAACAAATACAGGACAGCTGACAGGGGTTCATGCAAAGGAGGGAGGACTTTCTACATACCTTATATATGTGGAGCTAGAATCGTAGAACTGAACTCCTCAAAATTGTGACTCTTATTGCTCCGTCTAACTGTGAAAAGAAATTGCTGGAAACTAAAGCTTAGCAAACTATTTTTGTTCAATGCCCACAGAGTCTTGTAGAATTGGAAACTGGTACATGTACCACTTATAAGTTCAAAAATTATATCTTTGCCTATGTGTCTTACAGGTTTTTATTTAGGGGAAGATTATTTGAATCAAATTCTACTTAGTCAAACCACCTTTTATGTTTTATTATTTTTGCAGTCATGGAACCATCATAAAAATATTTTTAAATCTGAATTTATTGATAGCCTGGAGTATAAAATGTCAATTTAAAAAATATAATCACAGTCTGAATTTTGATAAAACCCATAACATAGAAACTTCTAGTACTTTGGGTTGACCCTCATATGCCACAGCTCTGCTCTATTTATTATTATTTTGCAAAATAACCATTTTAACATTTGATAAAGCATATTTATGAACACATTTCTTAATAACAAAAGTGTCCATTTTATTACCATTTTCTATCTTTTTCAAAATATGCAAGTTTTTACCTATATGTCTTATAATAAAAGAAATAAAATCTTTGGAAAAAAAGGCATTCTTAAATGTTTTTCCTCCCCAGACAAGGTGATGATGATTATTTTTATATAGCTCTTAGAGCAAACACATTCTAAAGAGACATACCTATGATTTTATGTCTTGTTCTCTCTAGCAGTAGCCCAGTCGTTGTCTGTTTTAAAGGGTATTCCTGACACCTCTCCTTTGGAATCCTGATTCACAGAAATGCAAAGTTATTTCTGGCTGATACAGTTGGGAATTATTTGGGGTCATTGCAATGCTAAGTTACAGTAAAAGCCAGATCGGCCTTTTCCTCTGGTCTGGCACATGCCTGACTGAACAGATGGGCCTCGCTCTGCTCCCTGGAGGCTCATGGCCTTAAGCTTGACTAAGGCATTAGAGGAAGTTATAAAGGATTAGGGAAAAATTAAAAAAAGGAAACTAGTGATTTCCAGCCTGAGATCTAGCCAGGCAAAGCTTTAGCCCAATTCTCCTCTCTGACGTTAATACAGGTTGACGTTAATCACGTGGCATGTATCCAGCGGAGGTGTGCGACCCTTTTGCTGGACTGGAACTTCCCGGTGATCCCCTTCCGTGTCTCCTCTGGCCCTGCACGCACCCTCCTTCACTCTCTCCTCTGTCTTTCTGGGTGTACTCAGATACACATCGATGGGGACAACTATAGGACCTCAGACATTGCTAAAAGAGATTTTTTTTTTTTAAAGAGATGGGGTCTCCCTCTGTCGCCCAAGCTGGAGTGCAGTGGTGTCATCATAGCTCACTGCAGCCTCCAACTCCTGGGCTCAAGCAATGCTCCTGCCTCAGCCTCCCGAGTAGCTACTATGACTATGAGTGCTCACCACCATGCCTTGCTAATGTGACACAGTTTTAGCAGGTGTCTCTGCTCTGCTTTCTCGGCCCTTTCTCCCCCTTTTTCCAAGTTGAGAGCAAAGGTTGCCATCTCTATGCACTTTGCATCTTTGCATTGCTCAAAGAAATAGTACAGGGAAGTGATAAGAGTAAAGATTCAGGTTACACAGGCTTGGGGTGAATCTTGGCTGTGCCATTTAGTATCGGTGGAGTAAAAGTTAAACATTTCCAGCCATTAGCTTTCTTATCTGCAAAATGGGGTTGCTAATAATACCCACTATATAAGGTTGTTGTAAGATTAATGTCTTTTCATCTGCCGTATGGTAAAGAACTCAAGAAAGTTTTCTTTGTTGCACATCTCCCATTCTGTATAAATTAAGAGTTAGTTGTATATGTTTGCTTCCCCCAATTCGAATGGAAACTCCTTCAAATCAGGGACCACTGCTCTTTCCCCCGTACCCCTCTGTCCTTCGGTGCAGCGTCCCGGCATGTACTGGGACTTCCTCACACAGACGCTCCTGGTGTCTCCGTGAGGTCGACAGGCCGTTTCACAGCACTCTAGTTCAGGTGGACGAACGACTTGTCCAAGTTTGTTCAGCCGTTAAGTGTCTGAGCTAGGACTGGAGTCAGTGTGGCTCCCAGTCATTTGCTTATTCTAGTCTCTCAAACTATTTCCTATAAACACACCCAGCCCTTTCATTCCCATGTATCGCCCCATGCACTGCACGCACACACAGAGCATGCGCGCACCACGTATACATGCGGCGAACACACAGCACGTAGAAGCCGCATGTGGACACGTTCTTCATATTATTTTCTGTTCTCAGTCTCAGTCTTCCTCACCACTTCTTTCAGAGCTTCCCAACCCAATGGCCACGAGATCCCAAGCCTCCTGGCTTAAAGGTGTCATACCAGGGTTCCCTGGGCTTGACTCCAGGCAGGCTGCATTCCAGTCGGAGAGGCCTTTTGGTTAAGAGCTATAGCTCTGGAGTCGGACGGACCTGGCTCCAATCCGGTTTCATTACTTACTGGACGTGACCAAAGGCAAGTTTCCTATTCTCCCCAAGCCTCAGTTTTCTCGTCTGTAACATGGAAATAATAACAATGCCTACCTCGCAGGGTTGTGGTAAGGATCACATGAGAACCGCAAAGTGTCAGTTATCGTGGCAGGGAGAACAATGACCGCCCTGCCCTAATGTGGCATTCACACTCACGTTTACTCATGTGTTCTTCGGATATCATTGGGCACCTGGGCACTGACAGTGCCGGAATATAATGATGACTAAGATATTGTCCTTGTCCTCAGAGACCTCGAGCATAGTAAATTTGACTGTCCTGAAAAGCCACAGAAGGTGGCATTAGAGATAGGAAGGAAATGAAAAAAATTGTAGGAGGATTATACCGGGAAAGGTATAATTCTTGCTGCTGTTAGATAAAATTCAAATGAAGGAAAAAAAATTATTAAATGATTGGATTAGATGTAGAAAAGAAAATTAGACCATTTAAAAAATTCGATTTTGGGAAAGCAGGAGCATTAGAGAAAGGTTGGTTTTTAAGCATCCTACATTTTTGCTTACTAATACATGAACTATTCAATGCAGGGAAAAGGCAAACGATTATACATTCACTTGGCCAAACTTACGGGGCTGCTGCTTATGCAAGGTGCCATGGGGAATACACGGTGGGAGAAGGCTGTTTTGCCTTTAAGACACTTATAATATAGTTAATAGTGGGAAGAAGCAGACATGGTGGCGAATGAAGGCAACTGCACAAAAACCTAGATTATGATGTCGAAGATTATAAGGACCATCAGAGACACGTGCAGTAAGGCATTTGGGCTTGGATGGGAGAAAGAATTCCTTGCTCAGCTGGTGCAATCATGGAGGTGTTCTTGGAGGAAGTGATATTAAGCTTAACCTTGAAGACTACTCAAGATTTCCACAGGCAGGGTTGGTTGAAGGGAAGAAAAAGGGAAAGATTGATCTATATAAAAAAGATAGCATGAGCAAAGACAGAGAGGCAGCAAAGGGAAAAAATATGTGCTGAAAAATGAGAGAAGTCCAATTTGGTGGGGAGGTTTCTGGTAGTTGTTAAGTGAAGTAGTTAAATGCATGATGCTTGATAGTCAGACCTAGTTTCAAATTCTTTTTTTTTTTCTTTTTCTTTTTCTTTTTTTTTTTTTGAGACAGGATCTTGCTCTGTTGCCTGGGCTAGACTGCAGTGGCATCATCATAGCTCACTGCAACCTCAAACTCCTGAGCTCAAGGAATCCTCCTGCTTCAGCCTCCTGAGTAACAGGGACTACAGACATCCATCACGATGCACAGCTAATTTTTCTATTTTTTTGTGGGGATACAGTCTCATTATGTTGCCCAGGTTGTTCTCAAACTCCTGGCCTCAAGTGATCCTCCTGCCTCAGCCTCCCAAAGTGCTAGGATTATAGGCATGAGCCACTGTGCCTGGTCTAGTTTCAAATTCTTACTTGTTGGGTACAGTGGGTTGAATTGTGTTCCCCCAAAATTCATGTCTACTTGAACCTCAAAATATGACTTTATTGGGAAATAGTCTTTGCAAATGTCCTAGCTAAGGATCTTGAGATGAAATCATCCTGGATTTAGGATGCACCCTAAATCCAATGTATGGTGCCTTTATATGAGAAAGGAAAGAGATTTGGACACAGAGGGGACACACAGGGAAAAAGGAAGAGATGGGGGTGCTGCAGTTAACACAAGCCAAGGAATGCCAAGAAGTGTCTGTGACCATCAGAGCTGGAAGAGACAGGGAAGGATTCCCCTGAAAGCCTTCAGACGCTGTATAGCCTCGCCAATGTTGTGATGTTGGATTTCTAGCCTCCAGAGCTGCAAGAGAATAAATTTCTGTTATTTTAAGCCACCAAGTTTCTGATGCCCTGGGAAACTAAACACATTGGGTCACTTAGGGCAAGTTAGTCTCATTAAGCCTCAATTTTTTCTCCATCTGAAAAACAAAAATAATAATGCCCATCTTACAGGAATATCATGGGGATTAAATATAAAGCACTTACTTTATTAACTTATTGTCTGTCCAAGAGGTGGAGGGCGAGTGACTTGGAAAGAAAGATAAGATGGAGAGCAACGGTGGAACAGGCTAAGATGTTTGGACTTCATTCAGAAGACAATGCCGGTGCTTGAATGTTTCCAAACAGGGTGTGACAGATTAAAGCGGTGCTGCTTCAGGACATCACCCAGGAGAGCCGAGGCTGGCAGGAGCCGGAAGGCACAACCCCACCTGGGGAGAGCAACGAGGTGGTCACCGTGACACCAGGCCTGAGTACCGAGTAAGGCGTTTCAGGCAGGAAGGAAGGAAGTCCTTCGTCTGGGCAAGCCTCACCTTAGAAAGTGCATTTGATGGGTTTATTGGACTTAGAGAGCATACGTGTCTGGCAGCATGAAAGGTTTTGTACAAGAAGTACTCACAAAGCGACAAGGCCTGATGCCTGCAACAGCCAGACGGCAGTGCAAAGTGACAGCGAGCTTGCGAGAAAAGAAGCCACACGGGCCAGACACAGTGCCGGCCAGGGCCCTGGGAAGATTACCCCGAGTAAGGACGTGCCTGGGAAACAGCCACAGAACAACAAGAAACCCTACCTAAACCGTCAGCAACTTGTCCAGTCCCACCCTAGGGAAATGAGAAAGTTTCTCTTGTCATTTGGCCAGGGGAAAATTTAGGTAAACCAAGGACTTGAGGTTTTTAGCAAAGCAATGTACAGGTGATTTTGTGTGTGCGTGTATGTATATGTCTGTGTGTGTGTGTGTGTGTGTGTGTGTGTGTGTGTGTGTGTGTGTGTGGAGCAGGGTGGAGGTGGGGAGGGCTCACAGGTAGAGCACTGCAGCTGGAATGACTTCAAATATCAACTAGACTCTCTTGCTCCACTTTTCAGTACGTTCTGAAAACGGGGCTGCCGTCGGTGGTCTTATTCATTTCAGCATCTCCCAAGGAAACAGCATTCAAGAGGTACACGCCCTCTCTGAAACTCAAGACAAGTAATTTTTATTCACGTTTGCTGGGGTCGTGGTCAAGCAAGTCAAAACGAGTGTCCCCGCATCTTCTGTTGTGCTGAAGGTTTTCGCCCCTGGTCCAAAGTAGAGAAGCTCCTGCCTTACTGTTAGGCTTTTAGAAAAGTCAAGCCGCGGGAGGACTGAGGAGGACTCTCGCTGGTATCACAGAGCCCCTGAGGCAGCTGTGGCTTGGAGATACGCAGCTGCCTTGTGGGTAATTTGAGATCGTTTTGGGAAAGGTATTTGCAATTTTATATACACATGTGCATATACATACTTACCTGTATGTACATATGTGTGTGTGCATACTCGAATATGTGCACACACATGACACACACACTCGAACCAGTCTCGTGGGAAGGCAGGGGATAACTGCAGTACAGGTGTCAGACATTTTAAGTAAATATCTCATGGGGGATCTCCAGCCCTCACACGAATGTTGGCGGACAGGTACCTTCTGGGGAGTGGCCACAGGCACAAAGGAAGGGCAAGTGCGTGAACGTCAGAAAATGGGCAAGGAACAGAGTTACGAGGAGTGCAACTTAAGCAGTCACTTTTACTTGACTAAAAAACACAGATATTTTTGAAAGCGGTAATTTCTCTTTTTGTAAACATCAGGCCAGACAAGGCAATGAGGTGGGAGTGGAAATCCTATTAAAAAGTCCAAAGGAAATTGCCCTGTGATTCATCTATTTGATTATAAGATGGAGCTGGTGGCCTGCCATAATGTGTCTCAATACTTGGGAACAGCGGTGTGAGGAGCTTGGATTATTTGCAGAATGACTGGGCAAAAGCAGTTCTGCCCTGCGGTGGGAAAAAATAAGTTGGAACCAGGGCCTTCAGACGTCCTTTGGGCAAGAACTGCCACACGTGAACATGCAGCCCAAGGAGGCAGGCGGGCAGCCTCGGCAGCCACCCCCCCCCCGCCCCCATGTGTGCGGGGCGCTTTTTGTCACATGTCAGTGGTCTGAATCACAGCCAAGATGACGGTGGTGATGATGTAGCTGACATTTATTTAGCTTTGTCATACAGCAGCACATGTGGACCTATTGACCCCAGGAAATGACTCAAGTTTAGAGCCTGAGAGGACCTTAGATACCAAACCCTCCTAATCCTTTTTTACAGAGAGAAACTGAGGCCTCCAAGAGTGACGTGCTCAATGCCCTTCCCACAAGAGTTCCCAGGGCTGTCACTTGGGTCCACACCATGGTCAGGCAGCTGCCTCCCTTCCCAGCTCTTCAGAGAGGAGCTCTTTTGTCCCCTGCTTGGTCCTCCCGTCTTGTCCTTATGCCAAACTCCAGACGCGGCTCTTCTTATACACCTATCACAGCTCACCTGCCCCGGGTGTCAGGCTGCTGCCAGGTGAAAGAATCGATAAGTGCTCATATCTTGCATCCAGGGGACACTGGGCTTGGAGCAAGAAGCCTCAGATACTAGTCCTGGCTTTGTAATTATTGGTGAGCTTTAAAATCCTCATATATAAAGTAAGAATAATGATGGCAACCTCAGAGGGTTTTCAAGATGACAGACTGAGATAAGTAAAAATAATTTGTAATCTCTAAAGGAGATTCAAATCTCCACAGGGTTATTGAAGTGCTCTGCACATACGAGGTGGTACAAGGGCTCGTTTGCGCTTCAATCGCGGCGTCGGCGCTGGCGGGAAATTGCAGGTGTGGATCTGGCCTGCTTGGGGACGAGATCTGTGGGAGCAGGTGAGCCTCTCAGTGCTCAGTCCCCGGCCCACACCCTGCTTCCGGCATGTAGACACTCACCCACTTTGCTCACGTACTAAACTGGCCTTAACTGTTGTTCCTTGGAACTGTATAAAGCCAGTTAAAAAACATCAGCAGTTAGGAAAATGCCAACACTATTTCTTCTGGCAGCCAAAGAAGGGAATTCAATCTGATTTCCTTTACTGCGTCTTTGAGAGTCTCTGTACGACTGGGCAGTGAGAACTGCTATATTATGCGAAGATGAAGATGTTAGACTTTAAAGAACTCAGGTTGATGGGGACCTGGTCCCTTCCCCTGCTCTTAAGCAGACCGGTGCTTCAGCCGGCACAGAGATGGGCTACAGGGCTGCACAGGTGGCCCAGTCATACTTGCGAGTGTGGGAACAAAGACAGAAGTGGACACAAAGAATCCACCTGCCTGGCAGGCGAGAAGGAAGACGCAGACTGCGCAGCCATGTGAGGGGCTGGCTCAAAGCACCGGATGCAGTGGCTGTAAGGAGGGCGGGCTCGGAACCCAGTTGCCAGGGTTTGAATCCTGGTTCCACCAGTTCTCAGCTGGGAAACTTGGGCAAGTAACGTAATCTTTCTCAAGCTCAGTTTTCTCATCTGAATGAAGAATTTGAGTAAATGAATTTAAAAAATTATCTATTTCTTCAGTTTTTCCAGGGGAATAAATGGGAAAATGCATACTGAGTGCTTAGCACGTGATTAAAATTCGAAACCTTTTGGCTATAGTTTATTATTTTCTTTATTCAAAGGAAAATCAGGAGCCTTCAGGGGTTAGTCCTAGGAGGAATTCTGGAAGTAGGGAGGAGCTGTCTAACCAGAGACTCTTCTACTCTATTATCCTCAATTTTCATTTCCCCCTTGGGCAGTCTTGGTTCTATTCTGGTGGGTGATCGGGTGTAACGCGCTGGTCACAGGCTGGACCAAGCTCCTGGACAAAGGAGTTTCCCTTTGCAGCTGAGAACAGCCTTTCTTAAGTTCAAAAATTTTTATAAAATTTCAAAAATGCTTTATTAAGTTCTGAGGTTACTAAGCAACCTGTATTCTGTATCTAAATAACATAGTCTATGACGTCAGAGGTAATTAGTCCCCAGCCTCTTGGGGTGTATGTCGGGGGCCATGTCACCTCAGGCCTCCTGCCCGGATTTCTCGTTTCCAAGCTCCCACGCCTGCCTCCAGGAGGCCGCTCCCCTCAAGAGTCCCCGCTCAGGGGCTACCTCAGATATCTTGATGCCGAGACCCAGAGAAGCAGATGCCTTCTCTCCTCTCCGCAGTTCCGGTGCTTTCCCTCTTCATCCTGGTTTACTGAGACACAGGCGTCTTCCTTCCCTAGACGGCTGCCCAGTACGTGCCTCCTCCCCTTGAGGGGGGGCGCCTCGCCCTGCTCCACCGTGGGATTTTGTCCTCAAAGGCCCAGTCACAATGACACATGCCAATGTTTCCCCACATGTGTTCTCTGGGACCCTTGCTCTCTGTTGCATTAATGAGAATTCTGGGGAAAAGGGGGCTTTCCATGGTCAAATACATTCAGGAAAAATTAGGTTAAAGAAAGTGAAATAGGTTTCTTATTTTTATTGCGGTAAAATGGTAAATTTACCAATTTAGCCCTGTTTAAGTGTACAGTTCTGTGGCGCTAAGTGTATTCACATTGTGTCACCATTACCACCTTCCATACCCAGAAATTTTTTATCATCCCAAACTTAAACTCTACACACATCGAACCGTAATACCATGTTTTCCCCTCTCCCCAGCCCCTGGCAACCGCCATTCTTCTTTCTGTCTGTGTGAATTTGACTACCCCAGTGCCTCACATAAGTGGGATCATATAATATTTGTCCTTTCTTGACTGGCTTCTTTCACTCAGCATGATGTCCTCAAGGTTCATCCACGTTGGAGCATGTGTTAGAATTTCCTTTCTTTTTACAGCTACATATTATTCCACTGTACATACATATCACATTTTGTTAATCCACTCATTATAGATATTTGTGTTGCTTCCACCTTTTGGCTATTGTGAATAATGCTGCCATGAACATGGGCATACGAATATTTGTTTGAATTCCTCCCTTCAATTCCTTTGGGCCCAGAAGTAGAATAATTGGATCATATGGTAATTCTTTTTTTAATTTTTTGAGAAACTGCCATACTGTTTTTCACAGTGACTGTACCAGTTTACATTCTCATCAGCAATGTACAAGAATTCCAATTTTTCCACATTTTTATGAGTATTTCCTATTTTTTGTGGTTTTTTAATATTAATATTAATAGCTATTCCCACTGAGTGTGAAGTGGTATCTCATTGTAGTGTTTTTTTTTTTTTAATTTTTTTTTTTTTTTTGAGAAAGAGTCTTGCTCTCTCGCCTGGGCTAGAGTGCCATGGTGTCAGCCTAGCTCACAGCAACCTCAAACTCCTGGGCTCAAGCAATCCTCCTGCCTCAGCCTCCCAAGTAGCTGGGACTACGGGCATGCGCCACCACGCCTGGCTAATTTCTTTTTATTTTTAGTAGAGACAGGGTCTTGCTCTTGCTCGGGCTGGTCTTGAACTCCTTACCTCAAGTGATTCTCCCTCCTTGGCTTCCCACAGTGCTAGGATTACAGGCGTGAGCCACCGTGCCCGGCCTCATGGTAGTTTTGATTTGTATTTCCCTAGTGATTAGTGATGTTGAACATCTTTTCATGAGTATATTGGCCATTTGTATATCTTCTTTGGAAAAATGTCTGTTCAAATCCTTTGCCCATTTTTCAATCAGGTTATTAAGTTTTTTGTTGTTGAGTTGTAGGAGTTCATTATATGTTCCGGATATTAACCCCTTACTAGACATGGGATTTGCATCTGAGCTCCCATTCTGTGGGTTGCTTTTTCACTTTGTTGATAGTGTCCTTTGATGCACAAAAGTTTTTAATTTCAATGAAGTTCAATTTATTTTTTCTTTTGTTGCCTGTGCCTTTGGTATCATATTCAAAAAACCATTGCCAAACTCAATGTCATGAAGATTTCCCCTTGTATTTTCTTCTAAGAATTTTATAGTATTAGCTCTTATGTTTAGGACTTTGATCCATTTTTAGTTAATTCTTGTATATGGAACAAGGAAAGGTCCAACTTAATTTTGTTGCATGTGGGAAATAGGTTTCTTGCATCAGCTAGAGTTCACTGGTTGCAAGCAACATAAACTGAGGTAGACTACCTTAAGGAAAAAAGGGAAATTATTGTAACAATTTTTCCAGTTCATAGGAATTAAGGGAAACACTGGATGGTCAAATCTCTGGGTGTACAGGATCTGGGGAAGATTTAGGAAACTTAGCAAGAAGAACTCATGGGCTGTTTCTAAGGGTGCTGTGACCCAGGAGACTCGGTTCCAATAATCTGTGTGTGTGATTCTGCACTGGATATCACATTTGGCTCAGGGCCTGTAGGAGTGTGTGTGTGTGTGTGTGTGTGTGTGTGTGTGTGTGTGTGTGAAGGATGAGGCAGCACAGTCCTGGATGGTATAAATAAGAAGGACCGCATGGGTGGGTGTGAGGGAGGGAGTAGTTCCCCAAAGGAAACCCTGAACACTGTCACCAAAGGAGGGAGAAAGGGGAACTGGACAGGCCAAGCAATAGACACCCACTACTTTTCTTCACTGAAAACTTTCGCAGAGCTGTGGATATTTCTTTGTGATTCTTGGGTAGAGGAATAGGATTTGCAACATTTCTCATACCTGTTGTCCATAAAACACCCAGGAGCATCCTACAGATTTAATGTTCCATGGCACATGTTTGGGAAGTGCTCTCCTGTTCTAATAGAAAGAGCCGTGTGTCTGTACAGACTGCCCCTAGGTTCTGATGGAGCAGGTCCTCTAACACTGTCTAATGAGCGCTGGCCTAAACCTGGGACAAAGGCCTGGTAAGGACCCTGGAGGTAGGAGACCTCTGTCTTTGGAAATGCAATAGCTGGTCCTCCAGCTTCCAAAACTGAGCAGCATACTTCTTCCAAAGGAGAAACAGCATACGACCAACATGGATCAGCCTCCTCATCCCCATACATGCGATTCATCGTGACCACCTCCTTAGAGCTGTGTTCGGGAAGTCCCTATAGTCACAGAGGAAAGAGTCTGGCTAGGCGGCCTGGCAGGTATTGGCCTGACCTGGGCCAGGTGCCAGGTTTGCTAGCTCTTGAGTGTCTGACAGCCACAGGTGATTGGGGACAGAGAATGTGGGGGCTGGGCAGGGGCCTGTGTTCCCAGGTGCAGTCGTGAATCTATCACCGATTTGGGGATCTTTTCTGGCTTCCAGAATCGGTGCTTTTTGTTTTCTGTTGCCAGCACATCTGCAGCTTCCCCCACTGCAGGCCTCTGTATTTCCACCACTTAAATCCTGGTGTGCAAGGGCTGTAGCCCCCTCCCCAGCTCCAGGTAAAGCAGGAGTGACTGTTTTCAATTGCAATAGTGCCAGTTGGCAGGGGGATTTGGGTCCTCCACAGACGGGCTTTGGGATGGCACAACCGGGGCTTTGCTGAGAGCTTCTCACGTTTTGAAGGATCCTCTGACCTCTAAGACTAGCCTTGCTTCCCAGAGGGCCAGGCTTGGGGATTAATGACCCGCATACTGAGTGCAAAAGGGGGACCAATGACAATGGGCAGTAGAGTGTTCCTGGTACTAAGAGTGGTATTTTCTAGAACATGAACCAGGAGGCAGGAAGCTGGGGATCTGGGGCTCAGCCTCGGCTCTTCAACAGATGTTTGGTCACCTCTATGATTCAGGATTTTTCCCTCTACAAAGTGAGGAGAGGTAGAGTGAATCAATGAATTCAAAAACAAACATTGACCAAGCTTTGATGATGCACAGCGCTCTGCGCTAAAGGGACGTGACGTTAAATAAGGATGCCACGGGCCCTTGTGAAGATGTTTCCAGGGACTCTCATTGCTCTCACATTCTGAGTCTAGAACACGGTGTCTAACGTGCGGCAGCCCCTGGACTGTGCTTTCACAAGCGTTGTCACAACTGCACTGAGAGATCTGGTGCTCTTCCCACTGGCTGGAGGTCACATGACTTGTCTAAGGACACATGGCTATCTGGATTTGAGTCCACATCTGGTTCTCAGTCCTGTGCTCACTGCTCTGAGCTGGCTACGACTCTTCCGTGGCTCCCAGGTTTTCCTACCCAGTGAAATAGTAGCAACATTTGGCAAGCACTTACTCTGGGTCCTGCTGTAGGCAACACCTCACGGAACTCTCGCAGCAACCCGTTTAGGCACTACTATCACTGAGGAAATAGGCTCAGAGAGGTTGAGTCTTTGCTCAGAGCCCCACAGTTGGCAGCAGCATTTGACCCCAGGCCTGTCTGGGGCAGCTGTGCTTGCGTGCTGCGCTGCCTTCCAGACGCACTGAGAAAGGGGGCGGGGAGGGCGGCGGGCTATGTTCTCTCCCAGAGAGCGCAAGGCTGTCCCTTTGGCAGCGTCCTTCCTGGGCTCTCACTGGAGGAAGGGGAGCAGGCCAGAGGCATCCGGGGGGCTGGGTATGAAGAGACCTTGGTCAGGTCTGTTCCCAGGATGAAGGCCCCGAGGTTGGAGACTCCATGGGGAAATATCACAGACTTTCAAGGCCCCAAAGACGTTCCAGGTCCCATAGACCCAGAGGCCCCTAGAAAGAGCCAGCAGAGAGGCAGGCGCACCCTGTCACTGTCCAGAAGGGAGGATGGCAACGGTGGTGGGGGTGGGGGCGGGGAAGCACTTCTGAGGGTTGAGGCCCACCCCTCCCTCTGCACCTGCCAGCCTGGGTGCTCCCCAGCCCTTGGGCCCACAAAGGCCTTCCTTTCACCCAGCACCCAGAGGTGCTGAGAACAAGTCACTTTAGGGCTTCTGCACAGCCTCAGGCCATCAAGGGGAGGCTGACTCACTCTCCACCGACAGGAAGCCCGGTCTTAGTTCCCAGAGACGGTGCGGAGCTAAATCGCCCAGCCTAGGCAGAGCTCACACCTGTTGTTTGGTTCAGACACTTCACCTCATCATAGTAGCCCCGTGAGGCAGGTGTGTTGTCTCCATTCTACAAATAAGGAGCCTCGGGCTGGGGTTAAATAACTTAGCCAAAAACATTCAGCAGGAGGGCGGCAGGGACGGGATTCAAACCCAAGTCTTTCTGGGTCCAAAGTCAGGGCTCCTCCACCTCCTTCCTGCCCCTCCCCCTGCACTTGCACCCTGTGGTTTTCCAGACTTGCAGGGTTCAAAGTCCACTGGATGTGAGGACACCTCATAGGAGGTAAGTGGCTGGTCAGTGGGGGCCTACCTGCCGGCTCTCGTTTTTAATTATCTTGCAAGCAGCCACGATAAGCTTAGACTCACTGGTTAGCACCAGGAAGTGTGTGGGTTGTGCAGACACTACAAAGGGACCTTCTAAGGTAGCCAGCAGCTCAGGCACGGCCAGGGGTGGAGTAAACAGCAGCCCGGAGATGGATCTACAAGCTGTAGGGGCTCATCCAACTCCTGCAGACCCCGGGAGAGGCAGCTCTGATGGCTAAGTCACCCCGGGGTGACGGACACTGATGGATGAAGGTCACGGCCTCCACGGAGAAGGGAATGAGGCAGGCATCTGTGAGTCACCGTGGAGCGACTCACAGTCATGCCCTGAAAGCCAGGGACCCGGACCAAGCTGTCTCCACAGCCGCCCTTCCATAAAATAGATGATTAATTATCATAAAAGCTCCTCGCAGATTCTGGGAGGTGCCAAAGTGGGTTTGCACTCGGCATGAGAGAGGGCGCTTCACATCCAATTAATTTTTATCTGACCTGCCTGCTGTCCTGGGGGGCTGCGCTCGCGCTGCCAGACTAAACGCGCTGCCAGGGCCGAGGGAGCCAGAGCTCAGGTCCTTCCCGGCTCGGAGGCCCTGGAGCGTGCTCGCGAGCTGTGCGAAATACAGACGCCAAACAGCGAGCAGATGGGGAATGATGAGCTTAATTGTCCCCGTCCCCACCCCCTGAAGACCTGGGGAGCTAAAATCAAGCCTGTGTATTCTCTTGGAATTTGAAAGAGGAATCAGGTGGCAGTTTTGTTTTTTGGTTTTTTTCTCAAGACACATAATTTTTGAAGGAGGAAATTTCCAGTGTGCACAGATGATTTTGACTCTGCATTGACAGAGAGCGGGGCAGGGACAGGAGGCTTGGGGCCAGCTCTTCTCGGTCCTGATGTTTGCTGTGACCCGGGCACGTCTTGGTTTTCTGTCCTGTACACAGAGAGTTGGCAAACACGCTGGGACGTGTGAGGCCTGCTCTGAGCCGCCGAGCACAGGTCTGGGGAGCAGGAATTTGATCACGGGAGTGAGCAGGGAGGTGTGAGCCCCGCTGGTTCTCAGCTCCTGGTCTGAGGCCCCACCAGGTGGGGGAAGGACAGCGTGGCCACAGGAACACTGAAGCACTGGTCTTGTTGACAGCAGTGTAGACGGGATCCAGGAAACCAACAGGAGTGTTCATTGCAGCGAAAGTCCCAGGTGGAGGGTTGGGATGGGAGTATTTGGATCCGGAGATTTGGGATCCCTTTATTCAGGCTTCAGATAAGGACAGGGTGCAGTGGAGGCCTGGGAGCTTGGAGTTTCAGGAATAAATGTTCAGAACTCTGATCACCAAATTAGATATAGTCCAAGAGCTTGAGTCAACACTCCTGGATCCACCACTTACCCACTGAGTCATCGTGGGAAGGTTATTTAATCTCCCTAATCCTCGGATTATAAAATGCGGTAATAAATATCCCCTTGCTAGGGTTGACATGAGGATGACACGGAGCAACACCAACATGCTCAGGGGCTGCTGCAGTCTGTTTCTGAGCCCTCCAGCCTGGCAGAGTCGCTCCTGCCTAGGTCTATCCCCGCAGACCTAGCCCAGGCACTCCACGTGCTCTGGCCTGTCCAATCTCCCCTCCCTCACAGCTCTAGAATCCTTTGGGACATTTTGTTCTTCTGACGACCTCTTGCTCTCATTTCCTGCCTCTGCAGAATTTTCAAGCCCCCTCTGAATTACAGCATAGACCAGACAACTTAAAACCGAGTATTAGACATTACCCTTCTAAAGTCTCTCAGCCATCTCACTGGCTATTTGTTTCAATTGGTTAATTTTAATTCTACATAATCATCCCAAATCATCCCCAAACTTAGTGATGATAATTCTGTGTGTTAGCAATTTAGGATCAGCTGGGCGGCTCTTCTGGTTTCAGCTGGATCTTCATGTGGGTCTTCAATGAACTGTGGGTCGACTTGCTGGTCTTGTTGGGACTCTCTCACAAGTCTGGGGTCTTGGCTGGGACACTTGGGCTCTGGTCCACGTGGCCCGTCAACTTGCAAATCAGCCCAGGCTTGTTGGCACGGCCAGTGAGTGGGGACGTGCGAGATCCCTGAGACCTGGGCTTGAACTGGGAGCCGCTGCATTCTGTTGGCCAAAGCAAGCCACAGGGTCAGCCCATGTTCAAGGGGAGGGAAAACAGACCCCACCCTTGAATAGGGGAAGCTGCAAAGTCATATTGCAAACGGCATGGAGGCAGGAGGAGTGAAGTATCGAAGGTTTGCGACTGACCACACCCTCATTCCCCACAGGGTCTCGCCCAGTGTCCTTTTGTTGGATCTGCTGTCTCTCCTCCTGGACTGTCCAGATCTCTTTCCAAATATTCTTCTTTCTGTTCTAGGGCCCCAACTCTTCTTCCCATTTGAAGAAGACTCCAAATTCTTGTAACTGTATTATACAGAACGTTTATTTTATTTGTTGACAATTTTTTCCTTTCCAATCATGTTCACGACTGAAAACGATCCTAAGTGTGTCTGACTGAAGTAAGCCACTGGTTCTCAAACTGGCATCAGAGTCAGAGTTTAAAATTGCAAAGTTTTAAAAAATTACTGGTGCCTGAGTTCCACATCCAGGACTGGGGTAGATTTTGGATGCTGGTATTTTTTAAAAGATCCCCAGGTGGTTCTAATGTGTCCCTAGGCTTGATAACTACTGGGATAAATAAAAACACCGTGCATCTCAGATGAATTTTGCTTCCCTAAAATATGGACATCTAGAAGTTGTTTTGTTTTTTGCTTTTCTTTAGATGAGCAGGCTTCTCCTGCCAGTTATGTTAGCAGAGTGCTCAGTGCCCTGCAGGTCCTAAGTATAATATAAGCTGTCATCCTGGTGACTGTTGCTACACCCACGGTACAGTGTGGAGGTGAGGAATGAGGGCTCTGAGACACACCATTTCACCCCTCTCTGCTTTAGTTGCCGCATCTGTAAAATGAGGATAATTAAAATACCTACTTCATAAATAGCTACCTACATCATAGGATTGTTGTGAGGGTTAGATGTCTAAATGGTTGTACTTAGACATACAGTAAGAGTTTAATAAGTGGTGGCTAGTGTGTAATCACCATTCTATTCCTTCAGCATCCTGTTGTTTATTAAGCTTACACTCAGTTTGCTTTCTTTTTGGTCCAGTTTCCAAGCAAATGAGATGATGTGAGAACCAGAGTCAGCAGGACCCTTTCACATCTAGACACAAGGACAGAAACAGAATCTAGAAGAAAGACACATAGCCGAAGTCACGTAACTGGTGATTGGTAGAACTCAGACTAGGGGAATCATGGGAATTATAACTGTCATTGTTTCCATCGTCGTATTGGGCTTTGTATTAGGTATTTATCTTTACTATTATAGTGATATCTCACACCTCCAAGAAACAGAGATTATTGTCTCCATTTCACAGTCGAGAGAATGGAAGCTCAGAGGTGTCATGACATCACACACGCATGCGAAGAGTCAGATCACGCTAGCAGGACTGTGTAAGGCATTGGAACGACATTTTTAAAAGCTCTATAAAATTTCTACTCACCTTAGAGCACACTGTTCACCTATCTGCAGATGCAGAATGAGATTATCTCCATGGTATGATTTTAGGAAGGCCCTGAGTTTAAAAAAAAAAAAATCTCTCCCCAAAAATAAAAACCAGACAACCCAAATCTCATTTCAGCGTCCTTTCATCTCATTCATTGAGATGTGAAAATAAATTAGTACTTAATTTAAGGTTTTAATTTCTGATAAAATGGAAACAATCTTGAAAGAAACTTTACTGTGACCTAAAAGAAGCAACACCATGTAGGGAAGTGAGCACTGGATTAAGAATCTAGTGTGATCACAGGTTTTAAATAACCTTCTTGGGTTAAAATTGGCTAGCCCCGTAAAATCTATATTTGAGAATTTATGGAGGAAAGGCATGGACAAGATATTATTTAGTGAAAAAAATCTAAATTATAAAATATTTAGAAAACATACAATTTTATTATGGTCTTTATTACAAACCAATGTATGTGATACTATTATGCAAAATAAGATGGGATAATTAAAAAATAATATATCTCAACAGGCCTGATAGTGTCTCATTAGCACAAAAAATTATATAATTAGAATGCAGTATAGTAGAGTGGTTAAATTTTTAGACTTGGAAATTGAACTTGCTGGGTTTGAATCCTGGCGGTACCAATTTACACGTTGAGTTCCTTTGCGCAAGTTCAATTACACTCCCTGGGTCTGAGCTCCTTTATCTAGAAAACAGTGATAATAATGGTATGTGCCTCATAACTAGTGTTGTTTTCAGATCTGAAGGAGTTAATATGTTGTTATCTTTTTCCTGGTGCAGGCTCCTCTCACACTTAACACCTAATTGCTAGTAATATGGTTTTTGAATTAAAGCAACCACTTTCATGGTTTCTGATCATTGTCTTTGTATTAAACTGCCTGGATTACCCTTTGGCGACTGCAAGTTAGTACTTGCACATAGCTGCCTTGGCTTAGACTGACTGACATGCGTTGTTTTTCAGCCTCACTATGACTTCCAGAACTTTGACAAATGTGCACTGGCCAACTGTTTGCAGCAAGAGGCGCTACAGCGGGAGGGTACACTCTCCTGCATCATTTTCACCAGAAGACGGCCATGGCAGAACCGGCTTGCTCTGGGGTCCTGGCTGAGTCACATGCCATGGACTGGTGTGTGATTTTCAAGCATGCCTGCATCTAGAGTGCCTGTGACTCTGCCACACACCCAGCCTCTTCCCCACTCCCCACGCCCCTGGTCCTACTGAAGGCCAGATGGTGAACTAAAGCAGGAACAGGATTCTCTTCACCATTTGAAGTACAAATTTGGGAGGTGGGCAGGAGGAGGGCACAGGAAGAAGAAATGAGATAGATCACTTTCCCAGACCAAATCCCAACGCAAACTTCAAAAACAAACAGCACAAGTGCTTCTATAACCATCACCGTCTGGATGTTTCCACCCTCTGAACACCCAGCCATAAACAAAGGCACTTCTAACCATGAGCCAAGGACATGGTCTTTCAAGAGGAACCCTGGAGTGGGCTGTTTAGGGTGCTGTAAGGGGCCAGCTAGAGACCAAAGAGCGGCCTTGTCACTAGCTGCCTGCATCGCAGCGGCTCTTTGGAATAGCTCTGCCATCAGCTACAAGCAGCCGTGAGGCTAGGTGTAGCAGTGCAGAGACCGGAGGCCTGGCCTGTGGCCCGTGTAGAGCCTTCCTGGGGCCTCAGTAAGAATCTCCAACAATGGCGACTGTCCAGAGAGCGTGGCGAATTGGGAAATGTGGACACGTCTTCCTCCCAAAAGCATCCCCAAATCTCTTTAGAAGGGGAGGTTGGCAGGCTTGGCTGGGTCTCTGTGAGAGGGCACCTCCCCACAGTTCCCCGACCCAGAGGGGGAATCATGGAGCAACATGTGTCTGACAGGCTCACCACCACAGACTCTTCTGTTACTGACGTTTCTGACCTTCCTGTTTCCCTTTCCTGTGGGGTAGCAGGAAGAGAAGTCATGAGGGATATTTGAGGACCTGTGTTCAAATTTAGATTCTTCCATCTATTAGCTGATGAGTGCTGGGGCAAGCCACTTAGCCGAAAAGAGTTTCTTTGTCTGTGAGATGGGCATTTAATAATATTTACCTCAGAGGTTTTAAAAACAGTGTCTTAGGTACATAATGCCAGTTTTCAGAATCAAAGGATTCTTTTTCTCATTAAAAAGGAGGAGATAAAATCCTGGCTTGGAATTGACACAGTGATGCTCAGCATTCCTCTCACTGGGCGTGCGGCCTCCTTGGTGCGTCCCAGACAGCCTTGGTGCTGACATCAGCACCTGGTGCTTCCTTTCTCACTTTGTCGTGAACCTTGCTCAAGTGTGTGTGTGTGTGTGTGTGTGTGTGTGTGTGTGTGCGCGCATGTGTGTGTATGAGAGAAAGAGAGAGGGAGAGAGAGAGAGAGATTGTGATGGTTAATTTATGTGTCAACTTGACTGGGCCGTGGTGTCCAGATATATAGTCAAACATAATTCTGGATATTTCTGTGAGGGTGTTTTGGGTGAGATTAACGTTTTAATCGGTGCACTGTGAGGCAAGCAGATTGCCCTCCCCCACCTGGGTGGGCCTCATCTAATCAGGTGAAGCCCCACTAGAACAAAAGACTGGCCTCCCCCAGCAAGAGAGAATTCTATAGTGGACAGCTGGCCTTTGGGCTTGAACTGCGGCATCACTTCTCCCTGGCTCTCCAGCCTGCCAGCCTCCGTAATCACATGAGCCATTTCCATGAAAGAAATCTCTCTGCGTATAGGAACACAGCCTATTGGTTCTGTTTCCCTGGAGAACCCGGACTCACACAGCAAGGGAGAGACTACAAGAACGTTGGCATTTTCTGCTGCCTTCTCTAGGCTGGGGCTTCACTCCACAACCCGGCTCACAGCCCCTTTCCCACAAAGATTTTGCATTTGAGAAATAACCTTTTTTTGTCTCATGCCTGTTTTTCATTTGTTTGTTTATTTGGGATAAATTAAAAGCATTGAATGGGAGAATAGTATGGTGATTATTACATTACACTGTGTTTAAGTGAGTCTTAGGCTAAGACCAAAGACACACACCTACTCCTCTTTCAAAGACGAAAGACAACACAAGCCAGTTTTACCAACCTACTTCTGCTTTATAAGTACCTACAAGGCAAACATCATGACATAGTTATAATGTTAATTATAACTATATAATTATATAATATAGTTATATTATAATAAAATATAATTATATAATAGTATATGATATATAATTAATATTATTTATTAGATAATTATATTAATTATTATAATATTATAATAACAATAGCTGCCACTTAGGAGCCCTTACCAGTTATGCATACACATGCCTTTTCCATATGTTATCTCTTAAACATAACAGATGCCAAAAACCTTCCCAAATGCACTGAGGAATCACTATAGGCTCCCAAGTTGCAGTGCTTAATTTCTCCCTAGAAATGATATATATATATATATATTTTTTTGAGACAGAATCTCACTCTGTTGCCCGGGCTAGGGTGAGTGCCCGTGGCGTCAGCCTAGCTCACAGTGACCTCAAACTCCTGGGCTCAAGCAATCCTTCTGCCTCAGCCTCCTGAGTAGCTGGGACTACAGGGATGCGCCACCATGCCCGACTAATTTTTTCTATATGTTTTTAGTTGTCTGATTAATTTCTTTCTATTTTTAGTAGAGACAGGGTCTCACTCTTGCTCAGGCTGGTTTCGAACTCCTGAACTCAAACAATCTGCCCGCCTCGGCCTCCCAAAGTGCTAGGATTACAGGCGTGAGCCACCGCACCCGGCCTAGAAATGATATATTATGAAAGGACTGTCTTCAGATCATTTTCTACTACGTATTTTCTAGTTCAGTCTATCCTCTCCACAATCTTCGTATGATGAAGTTAAGTATGTGTGACGCAGTGAGTCATATTTATCTGGATTCAATGGCAGAAAAGCCAGCGTGGCCAGGGATTGTGTTACTCCGGTTCGAGTATTCTGGTTCTATAGAGTTCACATAACCGTATGTGGCTGAACAGTGACCGATAAATTTAACTCAATAAGGCACATTTAACGCTCTGCCCCTTTGGAATATAATTGCATTTTGATGATGAGTCATAAAACTCTTAGGAGAGCTTGCTGCCTTTGGGTCATCAATTCTCATTGTATTGTATCACTACTTTCTAATCAATAGGATGCTAAATAAATTAGCTTTTAGGACATTACTCGCCACAAGGGAAAAGGGCTGCATTTGTCTAAAATATCCTTCACGATCTATTTAAAAGTGATATCAGGTAGTGGGGAAGAAAGGATCTGGGAAATACACTTCCTTATTTTTCATTTCCCACCAGCACCTGCCAGGCTGTCTGAACGCTTTAGTCCTGGATTTGCTGTCTAGAGAAATGACTGAGGCATGATCTGTCTTCTGAACACACTGGCTTTCCTGGATGGCGCTGTTGCCTTTATTGCGAGGGTTAGAATTTTTACCCAGGAAATGCTCTGTGTGTGTGACCCCTGCAGTGACACCAACCACACGTGTCCACAAAATACTGCTCTACTGCCTACCAAACCCACATAGTGGAGAAAGGATTTTGCAGGCAGACTGCCCTAGGTTAAAGGGCAAGCTGGGTCACTTACCCACTGTGTGACTCTGAATAAGTTACTCAACTTCTCTGAACCTCCTCATCAGTCAAAATGTGGTGATGATATCTATGTCACGGTGGTTGTGTTAACAAACCCATAAACAGGGGTTCACCGTTGCTTGCAGCACAGAAACCCAATTATTGAGACAAGGAAGATTGTCAAAGAAGAAAGCATTTATTGCAGGAGATGCATCAACTGAGAGGTGGGAGGTATGGACTGCCTCACATCAGCCTCCCTGACCCACAGGTCAGGAGTTTTTCTGGAAGTGAAATGAATAAGGCATGAAGAGAGTGAGCATCCTTATATGTTTGGGGTGGAGTGCAGAGCATGCAAGCACAGTGATAAATTATGCTAGTGCATACATCCCGTGATCAAAAAATGGCAGATAAGTCCCTCCCAGGGTGGGGATTTTAGTAGCATAATGAGCTAGGGGTTAATATTGGTCATTCTTTCAACCTTGTGTGCAGGTGGGATGCAGGGAATGGGTTGCTCAATGGGTCCTGGGGCATGATCTGTGGTGGATGTTGCTTATCTTGTCTTCTCTGGACAAGCAGGTCATGTAAGGCTTTGTAGTTATCTTGTGGCTGCAACGAGATTCCCCTATTTCTGCGAAAGAAACTCAAAAGGGATGCATCAGAAAGTTACAAAGTTTTGGTCAGCAAATCTTCCTGAGTCTGCTAAGTGCTCTATTTTCTTTTCTGCCTACTTTGAAAGTGCAGTTGCCATGTTACTGGTGTTGAGATAAAACTCACTGTCTATGGGATCGTCAATTCAAGACCACTTAGAGTAGCCAGCTCTAGCCACAAGGTGAGCACTGAAAACTCATTTAAAACATAAGGGAACTAAAAACATTTTCTTGCTTATGGAGCCAGTTACAACTTTCCCCCTTCTCTTCGTTCATCCCTCAATCTTGGGGAATCAGGGCGTTGACAGATCTGGCTGCTTCCTGCTGAAGCAGGGCATAGCTGGGGTGTGAGGATTGAAAGTTTTGTGTTTTGTTTTTTTTTTTTGAGACAGAGTCTCACTGTGTTTCCCGGGCTAGAGTGCCATGGCGTCAGCCTAGCTCACAGCAACCTCAAGCTCCTGGGCTCAAGCAATCCTTCTGCCTCAGCCTCCCGAGTAGCTGGGACCACAGGCATGCACCACCATGCTCAGCTAATTTTTTCTCTATGTATATATTTTTAGTTGTCCAGATCATTTCTTTCTATTTTTTTTGGTAGAGACGGGGTCTTGCTCTTGCTCAGGCTGGTCTTGAACTCCTGACCTTGAGCAATCCACCCGCCTCGGCCTCCCAGAGTGCTAGGATTATAGGCGTGAGCCACCGCGCCCAGCCAGGAATGAAAGTTTTGAGCCTCCAGCTGAAAGTACTCACGAGTGGTAGGTGAATGACTGAACATCTCTAGTACCATTACTTGGGTGCTTTTGTCTATTATTTTGAAAAAAACATTTTAGTTTATATTTAATTAATATATTTTTCATGAGGTAAATCAAGAAAATAAGTAATAAAAGGGACAGGCTAAATTTCAAGATCCAAGAAAGAATAGAGTGAGGAATCCAAGAGCATAATTTGGAGAACCAGTCTCCTGTTCCTAGATCATCCCTGTTACCCTGTTACAACCATGAAGCTTCTTGTCTAATTTTATCAGTATGTATTTCCACTTCTCTGGAAGTATTTACATAAATGCAGCATGAAGAATTAGCTATCACACAACTCCCCCTTGTTCTGCTAAAATATAGTCAAGAACAATGTAATATCAAGAACCACTTGAGCTAAAGAGTCTAAAGACTTTTGTTGAGCAGTTGTTGCTAATGCAGTTTCATTAGCGATGAGTCTCCAGGTTGCGGATTCTCCAGGTTGCAGAGCGCACGTGGATGAGCTGCCACTCCCCACCACGGTAGCAGGGTGTACCCGAAGAAGGCGTCAGCTCCATCTGCAATTCCCCCTGGGAGATACTGCTTTGGGGCTCCCCAGATGGAGTCTCCATCTAAAATTCCCCTAGTTATTCGTGAAAACAATTTCAGGGAACTGGTCTCATGGACAACGTCAGATCTATTATGGACTGAGAAGGGAGTGGTGAGGAGTCCCGGTGAACAACTGCCCCCACTGACCAGCTGTTTAAGTGACCATAAGCCCAAGGAGTTCCTTCCTTGCCATCAGAGACAAAAATATATCCAAGGGATGCACAAACAGTACCTGGTCCTATTCGAAGGGTTATAGAGCCATTTTTAGGTAACGTTAGGGTTAACATCTTAAACCAAAGGTCTGTATAAGAGAGTTGATCCTGTCCCTCCAGGAGCTCACAGGCTGCTAGTTTTCCTAAGCCTTGAGGATATAATTTTTGCTGGCATATTATGGTACAGATAGGAGTCTTAAAGTCCTGATCTGAAGGGTTAAAACACTTGTTAATAAGATAATCTGAAGAGGGTGGTGTGGAAAAGACTGTAACAGTCAAGTGTTTACAATAGGTGGTCAGTTTAGGGAGACTGTTTGCCCAGTAGAAAGTACGCTTGTGAGACTGTTGGTCCTTGCTGTCACCTGGTACATGAGTCTGATAAAGGGCTGGGTAAGAAAGAAACACGGGACCCTTGAGTACGGAGTTATGACGCGTGCCCTGTAGGTGATCTGAGAGACAGGGTTCTGCAAGTTTAATGTACAGGAGGGCACATTAGTGAAACTGTACACAGGGACAACTATAGGGTTAGAGTGGTCCTGCACTGAACGAGGTTTAGGATGACAAGCCCAGCAGCGAGACAGGTTAGCGGAGGAGGCGATCATTTGGGGGAGAAGGTGGAAAGGTTCAATAAGGCAATTAACATAAAATGCTTAGTACATGGTCTGGAGTGACGACTTATAAACAGCGGGCAGTATAATTGCTTGTAACCCTGTCATCAGCTCAGATTTCCCTGAGACCATCGGAGACTCAGACAAAACTCTCTACACCTCAGATCATGCTGTGAAAGGCTACGGACATCAGTTCCTGCGACTTCCGGAGGCTTAGTCTCAAGTGGACGGTCTGGGCTGTGCCCTGGATTCTCCCTCGCCTCCAGGTCACCGGCTTCTGCGTCTGCACGTGCCATGTCTATTTCACCTGGCACCCACGGGACACGAGTCCCAGCTCAGGCGGGAGGTTTTACATGATTTAGAGGCTAACAAGAAAGAACGGTTCTCATGTTTCAATACCCACATTTTAGTATGTTGACCTCCACATTTACCTCTAATTCGGGAATCTTCTTTCAAATTTTCTGTCAGGCCAGATCCAGAGTGTGAAATCGGAGGATTCAGCACATGGTGCTATGGTAGAATAGTCTCTTCTCAGGCAGCTTTCCGGTTAGAATGTGTTCATGACTATCCTTAAAGAAGTAAATGTCTTGATTGTCTTATAAAAACCATTCACTCATTGTTGACTCAGACCCTCTGCTCAAAAACAAGAAGAGGAAGGTAGGGAAAGTCACGGTGTGTGTGCATGCGTGTGTGTGACTAGAATTTTCTCACTTTAACGTTTTTTAATAGAAATTTTAGACCATAAACAAAAATAGAGAGAATAATGCAATGAACGAATAAACCTTAGCTTGGGGAATTCTCAGCTCATGTCCAATCTCGTTTCATCCACGTTTCTTCCTCTACACCACACTATCCACCCCTCACAGCCCAGATGGATTCTTTTTAGGCAAACCCAAGGCAGCAAACCACTTCATGCATAACTATTTCCATATGTATATGTAACTGATAAGAACTCTATAAAAAAATGAAACCACCTAACCATCATCA
Organism: Avahi laniger; assembly: GCA_963575035.1. Classification (NCBI taxonomy): domain Eukaryota; kingdom Metazoa; phylum Chordata; class Mammalia; order Primates; family Indriidae; genus Avahi; species Avahi laniger. The sequence goes on along the minus strand of CAUYSK010047125.1, from coordinate 17,598 downwards.
CACTCAGAAATGGATATTTGAATTTCCCTAATTGTACTCTTTTTCCTTTTTTATTTTTTTAAGAGCTGGTTTGTTTCCATCAGGGTTTCAACGTTCTGTTACATTTCTTTTAATATACAGGCTTCTCCCTTTTTTCCCTTTTCAGTTTCTATACAGAAGACACAGAGTCATTTGTTCTGCAGTTTCTCACATTTTGTATTTTGCTGATTGTAACCGTGGAGTGTCATTTCACCTGTAACCTATTTGTCTGATCAGAATTTCCTATAAATTCTAGACTCTAGGGCCAGAAGTTTGATCTGATTCAAGCCTAATTTTTTTCATCAGGAATCCCTCATAAGGAGTATCGCATCCTTCTCTCAGGAGGCACATAGCGGTCATTCATTTGCGATGCAGCCGTCATTAATGATCTCTGCTTAGATCCCTTATTTCAGTAAGGGTTGCAAAATGGTAATATGCTAATTCTATCATTCCTTATTACCAGTTGGAAGACTTCCATAAAGAGAAAACTTTCCTTAAAAACTATTTGGTTGAGATACAGTTTATACAGCAAGGATGGGTTACATCCTTGATTCTTGTCTTATGTTTACATGTTTTTAGGATAGTAAGTTGGTTCCCTGGCAACCTCTAAAGGTGGCCAATGAGTATTTGTTGTTTAGTATAATTATGACCTATGGTTTTTAATATATTTGATGTGTTTAAGTTCATCAAAGTCATTATTCTTACTGGTTCTCAAATTTTTCCATCTTTTGCCAGTGATAGCCTCTTTTTGTTGGCTCTGAAGGTTTTGATACAACTCCAATTTTTGGTAACTTCCTTGTTGTCTGGTCTGACAAATGTTCTAGGCACATCTTGCATATTTCCTGCCTCAGACTTACAGTCAGCAATTTTTCCAAGGAGGCTTGGTTCATTTAGATTTTCCTTTGCAATAATATTTAAAAATCATAAGCTGGTTTTAGGGCTTCCCTTTGTTTAAGAGTTGGGCATTGTCTTTAGCCTTTTTTAGTGGACAGAATTGAAAACAACACTTAAGAGAAAATGCATCATGAGTTCATACTAATATTTTGAATTTGAATTTAGTATTGCAGGTTTTTAAAATTTCTTTAATTTTAGCTTTGTATATTTTCTCTCTTCTATCTAAAAGTCTTGGTTCCAGACAATATTAACATAATTTCCCTTTTCGCTTTATACGTAGAAGACACAGTCATTTGTTCTGCAAATGACTTATTTGCTTTACTATACATTTTAGAATAATATTGATATTATTGCTAACGGTATGATTTCTTAAAACAGTTTAAGTTTTTTTTTTATTTCAGCATATTATGGGGGTACAGATGTTTAGGTTACATACATTGCCCTTGCCCACCCCAAGTCTGAGTTTCAAGCATGTCCATCCCTTGGATGGTGCGCATTGCACTCTTTGTGTATGCATATACTCGTCCCCTCCTCCTCCTTTCCCCCTCCCCCCTGCCCAACATCCAATAGATGTTATTCTTATATATGCACTTACGTGTTGATCAGTTAATATCAATTTGATGGTGAGTACATGTGGTGCTTGATTTTCCATTCTTGGGATACTTCACTTAGTAGAATGGATTCCAGCTCTATCCAGGAGTATACATGAGGTGCTATATCATCATTGTTTCTTAAAGCTGAATAGTACTCCATGGTATACATATACCACATTTTATTAATCCACTCATGTATTGATGGACACTTGGGTTGTTTCCACATCTTTGCAATTGTGAATTGTGTTGCTGGGACTACAAACTAGTGCAACCTCTGTGGAAAGCAATATGGAGATATCTTAAAGAGATACAAGTAGAACTACCATTTGATCCAGCAATCCCATCAAATTGCTTAGATTCATCAAGCAGCATAATAAAAGAGATAATGAATATATTTAGTCTTTTCTTTTTAGTTTCAAATTAATGCTTATCCACAATTCCTTGTCAGAAAAACTAGCAAACAAGTTTACTAGAATTTGTGTTTGTTTATTTATTTTCTTATTCTTATCAGATTTGTCATAATGAAAGTAGAGTTAGCAGAGGTTTGAGTTGGGGATAAGAAGGAAGAATTTGGTGACATGGATGATATATGTTTACCAGGTCAGGTGCTGAAAAATCTTTTAAAGATTAAATGTATCTTCAGAATTTAAGAATATCATTGCAATGTATAAGCAATATTTTAGCTTTTCAGTTTCACTCTTTAAGGGACACGTTTCTTACTGATCCGGAATGATTTGTCTTTTTTATTTTTCAGTGAATAACAAGCAGTGTACTCTTATTAAAATGTGATTCAGATCATATCACAGCTCAGTTCAAACTATTCGATATTTCCCATCTCCATTCAAAGATACTCCAATGTCTTTATGTAGAATATAAGACTCTGCAGTGGCTTGAATATCTGCTCTCCTATCTGACCACATCTCCCACTGTTCTGCCCCTTTCTTAATGGGTTGTTAGTACACTAGGTACCTTCCAGTTAAAGTCTTGCCATCTGGGACACTTGTCCCACATATCTCCATGAATACTATAAGGGCACACTTGAAAAGTCGAGTGATTATAGGTTTGACAAGTTAATAAGTACTTTATCTGTCAAACGTATTTTAAAGTTTGGGAAGGCTTCATTTAAAAAACTACTTAAACTGCAGTGATTTAGTAAAAGGCTTGTTTTCTTTTCCAGGAGAAATTAGATATTTTAAATATCTTACCATGAATCTGTTTCCTTTCAAAGATGTCCATTAGCATATACTTTGAATACATCCTTTGAAATATGGAGAAGTATATAAAATAGAGAATTCTTTTAAACAATTCTCTGTACTTATGATTTCATTTCCTGAAATCAGAGAGTATAAAGGAATGTCAAAAAAATGTTAGCAGATAAAGTAAAAAGCTTAAGGAAAATTTCAATGTAAATATTAACAGTAATCACCAATTTTTTAGAAGAAGCATGATTTGAACTTACTCTAAGAGACCACTTCTTTCTTTGATTGTTAGTAAAATCTTATTTCTTACACTTTCACCTTGAAATGCATATTAATTCCATCCTACTGTTAATTTTTAAAAGGTGATATTTATCTTAGAGGAAAATTAATCATATTGATTCCAACTACTTTTTTTATGTCTCACTTATTATTATTATTTTTTTGACACAGGGTCTCACTCTGTTGCTTGTACTAGAGTACAGTGGCACCTTGATAGCTCACTGAAACCTCCAATTCTTGAGTATAACCAATCCTCCTGCCTCGGCCTCCTAAGTTGCTAAGACACAGGTATGCACACCATGCCCAGCTATGTTTTCTGTTTTTTGTTGAGACAGGGTCTCACTATATTGCTCAGGCTGGTCTGGAACTCCTGATCTCAAGCTATCCTCCTGCTTCAGCCTCCCAAAGTGCTAGGATTACAGGTGTGAGCCACAGTGCTCAGCCATACTTATTAAATTTTTAAAAAACAATAGCCAATTAAATTAGAAATCCAGCAATATTTTGCAACAAGCAAATTGAAAAATACATTTTTGAGTCATTCAAATATATCTGTCCATTCAAATGTATCAAGAATATGAATATAGGTGGATAAATTACTCATTTTTTATTTTTATGCATTTAAAAGGCTTTAGGCTCTATTCTTAACAAAAATAAAGTGTTAATGAAGATACTTTGTTTAATTTCTTTCTCATTAAGTGTCACAAACTGGATATGTTTACAGCTGTACTAAAAAAAAGACGACACTATCTCAAAAATTATTTTGAATAGAAACGACATAATTCCTACTGTTTAAAAAAAAATTGACACAATGTACAGGTTTGAAAGTGAATTATTTCTCTTTATTTTGAGTTTATTTATTTTTTAAGTTGACAGATAAAATTATATGTATTTATTGTGCAGAACATGATGTTTTGAAGCATATGTACATTGAGGAATGGTTAAATCTAGCTAATTAGCATATGTCTTACATAGTCATAATTTTTCTGGAAAGAACACTTACATACACTCTCTTAACATTTTTCAAGAATACAATATATTGTCATTAACAAAAGTCACCATGCTGTATGTAAATTTGTTGATTTCTTATATACAGTATGTGACAGATGGCAAACTGAGAAAGAAAAAAATAAGTAAAAAGCAACACTTTGCTATAAGAAATTTTGGATATGGAATGTGCTACCAATCTGTCATTACTTAAAGATAAATAGTTTGATTAGTTATTTTATAGAGTTTCCTGGTCTGAAAGTTATGAAGTAGACTAGATTATTTCTAATTTCTATTTGTGGGTTTTCTTGATATCATTATGCTAGAGAAATATTGAGTGGTATCAATATTTTCAACCAAAGGCATACCTTTTGAGTTCTTAAATATTTTTAGTTTGAACTTTTATTTTACATTTTAGATTCCCTATAACTCTGTTGTTTAGATTCTGCTGTAATCAATGCAACAGCTAGGATCTTGCACTTAGTTCAAAGGAAAAACAGCAGGCAGTGATAGCAGACAGATTTGGTTCTGAATGTCAAATTTGTCATTCAATAGTAGAAAATTAGAGAAGGTGATTAATCTCTAGGTGCTTAATTTTTTTATCATTAAGTAAGGGATGATAAGTCCTGCCTCAGCAAGGTTATTGTGGCACCTGCCAATGAATACATGAATATTAAGTGAAAGCTACATGTATTTGTACTAATTAATCATGTCCATTAGATGAAGAGATGGTAAGTTCAGAAATAGTATCAAAAATTGAAGGAAAAAGTAAAAGCAGTTTCACAAGACATAGGAAGGGTAAGTTCAAAGAAACCAGAATTGTCATGAGATATATATTTAATTGATAAAAATTGTGTGATAACTTCAAAATGTTAATGTAAGAACCAAAAAGTTATACACATATGACTCAAGAACAATATGTTTAAGTCATCAGTTATTGGTCAAATTGAGGGAAATTTCCTGAGCTCCTTCAGTAGACAAGGTGCTTACACTCTCTTTGCTTCAGTTTTCTTCGTATACGTAAAATGAGGCAATTGGGAAGATGGAAATGCAAGGAAGAGCAACACTGGCATTTTGTGTCTGCCCATCCACTGGGTAGCTGCTGGCTCTCTGGTCAAGCCCCCTCCCCGCCAGCCCTACAGCATCAGAGGGGCCATGGAAGCCCAAGGATAGGCAGAAAATGCATAGTGAAGATACGGCCTTTGGAGTTTCCACTTTTCCACCTCAGTTTTTACCTATTGAGATAATTATTCATACCTACCCCTATTTTCCTTGTACTTTTGAGTCCACTTAAAATGTTTGTTCAGTGCCTGGCTCCCAGTATGATTACAACCAATTCAATTGTTACTGAGATTTTCAAACAATTGAGCTCAGAAATGAAAACATGTACTCTGAACAAAAAATAAAGATCTGTTTAAGGGACCAAAAAAATGTATGATGAGAAAAAAAGTGTGATGAACAAAAGTTTGAAAGTAAATGGACTGGTGGAATTATATCACCTGATATAAAAATCAGCTAAAGGTTCATATCGTATGTCTATTCATGCTAAGAATAGTTTGAAATCAGACATTTCTAATAAAAGAATAGATAGGAAATACAAAATAATCCCAAAAAGTGTATCTACCTCTAAACATGAATTTTGGTTTACCAGGTTGGATTTTTCCATATTGCAGTGTTCAGAAAACAAAAATATATCAAAGATACAAAAGTGATCCAAATGGATATCTTTATGCTCCTTTTTGACCAACATGTCTCTCTCAGACAAGTAGTAAAGTCACTTGCAATGTTAAGAGAGGGTGAGGGAGTAGTAAAAATAAAAACTGACTGAATCTGTTACTGATAAGGCTGCTACCAGTTCCCAAGACCACAACTGGTTTTCTTATTTGTTAGACATTATCTGCGAAAGTGTCACTAATCCCTAAAAAATGACTTGCATGATAAATCAAAAAAAAAAAAAAAGTTTGCTGCAATAACAGATCCTAAGAGTGTGAGTGTATCATTTTCTGAATTTTATCTTGGGATCATTCCTACAACAAAGGCAAACACATTGTGCCTCCTACCAAAAAGTCCTAAGTATCAAAAGTAGGGAACCTGAGCAAAATAGAGCCTCAAGAAAGAATAGGAGAATGAAAGATAAGACCAAATGAAAGTAGGAAATCCTGAAAATTCAAGAACCTTCAAGGATTATCTTTCCATCTGTTACCACCACTGAAGTAATCCATCTATTTGTTGAAGACTTCTGCATTTGTATCTATTGCTAAGTAATTCACTATCATCCGTAAATATAGCTCATGCACTAATATTTCTTATTCATTACAAACAATGCTGATATATTTGAGTAAAAAGTATGATAATAAAAATATAAAGAAATTATATGAATTTATATGAGTTTTAGCGTTCTTTCTTTCTTCAGTCGATTTACTTTGTTTAAAAATGCTTTACTGGGTGTCAGGGCCCTGCAATATGCTGAATGTGGTGGAACATATATAATATAGGTGAAGATGTTTTCTGCTGTGTCTTTCAAAAAGTAGCAATATTTTATAGGAGACAGAACTGGTAACAAATAATTTCAAAAGTATAGGAAGTACCAAAACAGAAAAAAAAAAAAAAACAAAAACTTCAAAGTACAGACAAGACAAAGCTAGCAACAGCCCAAAGAAATCAGTAGCTTCCAATTCAGTTAGTGTGGAAGGTATTCACCATGCAGAACTTTGGTTTGAAGGACATGGAAACCATAGCCGGTAAAGAAAATGCCTAAGAATGTCAATACATTTGACATAGCTTTATTGCTATTTCAATACGAAGTTTAAAAGTATGCATGCATATTTAAAAGCTAAAATAAACACATAATTTAAATGTTTTCTTTTTTATTTTCCAAGCTCTTTATTTTAAGCCACTTAAACCTAAAGGGTAAACTAGAAGATAATATTAACATGCTCAATATTTACATGCTTATTTTACAACAGTATGTATATAATTATTTGTATGCACTTAGATGAGGCTAATATTTGTTACATTGGCAAAATCTCCCTTTTTCTTTACACATTTCATTGCTACAAATCCACCAAAGTTTTTATAAATAAAATAAACATTTCAGAATTATCCTCATGAGTAAATAATATTTTTTTCACTTGAAACAATTAGGATTTGCTTCTGTAGATCACATTGAGTCTGGCAGTAAAGCTCATGGCTACAGCTGCACCCACTTCAGTGAATTACTTTTTAATTACCAATAATTCTCTTCATTTGGCTTAGATGACCAGACTAGCATCTGGGAATTAAGGAAAAAAAATGGCTTCCCTAATACAACATATTTTCTTAGCTGTAAAAAGCTCTTTGTTTTTGTTACTGTTATTGTTAACTGAAATTGTCAGTGTCATCATTTTTTCTTTCAATACTACAAAATAATTTTAGAGAGAATTCCAACAAAAAGCTAAACAAATAAGGGCAGGCCAAGCCTGGTAATTAAATCAGCAGGTCTCTGAGATCTCTCCTCAGTGAAATTTTCAAACTGCAATGCCAATTGGCACAGCCTATTTCAGAAAAGTATAAAACCTAATTTAGAAAATAGTACTTCTTAGTGTGAATTATTTCTGTCATGGAGGTCTGGGTTACTTTTCAAGATTCTAACACTTCTACTTCCTTCAGTTTCTTCCAGAATGCTGGGAAATTAGTTCTCTGGATAATACATCAGGCTGAAACAACCAAGCTAGCTAGCCTGAATACAGAAGAGCTTCAAAACAGTGTTTTGCATCTCAGAATTAGGAAAAAGAGAGCCAATCCCACTGAGAGGTTTTAACATCCTTGGATACTCTGCTCATAAAAAAGTCTGACACAGTGTGTGTTGATAAGTTACCAAATCACACTCTGTTATAAGAACTTTGCACTTCTGTTCATAAAGAAGGACCATTATGTTCAACTACTATGTTCAGCATCTGCCTCTGCTACTGACTTCTTCTTTATGTATCTTCTGACTGCATTAAAAAAAAAAACCTTTCTAAAAGAAATCATTTTGTTCCCTTTAATATTGTTAAAATAATACATTTGATAAATCAAGTTCTAATGTGCCATAATTTCTTCAGCTCAATAATTAAGAAGGCAAAACACCATTTGATGTTTCACAACCAAGTAAAGATATTTAACATCCAACAATTATGTATCAATGGTGGCCTTCAGCCTCAAACTCTTCTTGACAATGCAGATTCAAAATTTTGTGTATTAGCAGAGGTTTTAGGATCTATGGACCCCCAATCTATAGGGAGGCAGTGGAAGCCAACAAAAGGAGAAAGAACAGCTTTAGAAACATGTGTAATATCAACAGAATTAGTTTAAGGTTTAGAGAGAGTACATTCTAGAAAAGTCATCAAGAAGTAAGTTTTGTTTATCCAAAGAAACTGAAAGAATGCCAATATGGCAGAAGCTTAGCAAGGTACAAAGTTAGATTAAAGTTAGTAAAACAGGCAGTGGTAGGTCATAATGGGCCTTGCAGTCAAGGGCTAAGGATTTATTTAGTCTTTTAAAGGCACTGAAATTCATTAGGGCTACACTAGAGAATAAGACAATATAAGTTTTATTTAAAAAGAAAAATCATATCTGAAGAACAAGATGGTGACAAGAAGGTAAGCATATAAATGGTAAGCTTTGGATTGTATTGGATTGAATCAGATGGCAGTGATGGATTTGAAGAAAAGTAATGGAAATTTGCTTTTTGCTTTGAAAGTAAAGCTATCAACCCAAGCTAATGATTTGACTGTGGGAGGATCATTTGGGAAATATCCATGTTGAATTCTAGTTTTGCCTTTAATAGTTGTCTGGATGATAGTACTATTTACTGAAATGGAAAATGTTTTGATGGGAAAAAATTTGAATTGAAGAGCAGATTCTGTTTTGAACACATCAATTTTAATATGGGTAATAGACTTGAAAGGGAAAATATTAACTAGTATTAGAAAATTTTGAATTGATTTCACAGGTGAGGTCAGAGCTAGACATTTAAACTTGGGAGTTATTAATACATGGATGATATTTAAGCTGTAAGACTAGATTGGGGTATACATGCATCAAAATATCACATCGTCCTTCATAGATATATAGAGTTAAGATTTTTAGATTAAAATAATATTAAAGAAAAAAAGATTGGATGAGTTCATCTAGGATAAGTTAGAGAAAATAAGGACTAAAGAGGTTCGAGACTAAGCACAGAACATACCACAGTGTAGGATCCAGCAAAGGAGACTTGGAACTAATAGCCAATGGGACAGATGTGAAGTCCTGGGAGCAAAGAGAAGGAGTGCTTAAAGAAGGAAAGAATAGTGCAGAGGGAAAATGCTGCTGAATTTAATATTTTTTAAGTGAAATGGCTATTAGATTAGGCAAATAATTAAACTTGACAAAAGTGGTTTTGTTTTTTGTTTTTTTTTTTTGAGACAGAGTCTCACTTTGTTGCCCTGACTAGAGTGAGTGCGGTGGTGTCAGCCTAGCTCACAGCAACCTCAGACTCCTGGGCTTAAGCAATCCTACTGCCTCAGCCTCCCAAGGAGCTGGGACTACAGGCATGTGCCACCAGGCCCGGCTAATTTTTTCTATATATTTTTAGCTGTCCAATTAATTTCTTTCTATTTTTGGTAGAGATGGGGTCTTGCTCTTGTTCAGGCTGGTCTCGAACTCTTGAGCTCAAACAATCCGCCCGCCTCGGCCTCCCAGAGTGTTAGGATTACAGGCATGAGCCACCGTGCCCGGCCGACAAAAGTGTTTTAATAACATGGAGCTGGAGTCCAGATACGGGAGAATGAACATGTAGAGAATATTCCATGGATAGCACTTTAAAGATTTGCTTTGCTTTGTTTTGTTTTTGTTTGTTTTGTTCTGGACAATAACATAGAAATAGGGAAGACCTAGAGAGAAATGTTGATATCAACTTTTTATTAATCATCTCTGATAATGTTTGAAATTAAAGCATTACCTGAATTTTCATACATGAGAATTGCTTTAATAAATAATAAAATTACTTTAAGTAGACCTACCGTTTGATCCAGCAATCCCACTGCTGGGTATATATATATAGCCAAAGGAAAAAACGTCATTTTATCAAAAAGATCCCTGCACTCAAATGTTTATTGCAGCACAATTCACAATTGCAAACATGTGGAAACAACCCAAGTGCTCATCAATTTATGAGAGGATTAATAAAATGTGGTATATGTGTAGCATGGAATATTACTCAGTAATAAAAAAATAATGAATTAATACCTTTTGTAACAATCTTCATGGAACTGGAGACCATTTTTCTAGGTGAAGTATCTCAAAAATGGAAAAACAAACATCACATGTACTCACTATTAAATTGAAACTAACTGATCAATACTCAGGTGCACAGATGGAAGTAAAACTCAACAGAAATCAAGCAGGAGGGAGTGGGGAGAAGGAGATAGGTGAAATAACACCTAAGTGGTACAATGCACACTATCTCAGTGATGGGCACTTTTAACTTTGATTCAAGCAGTACGAAAGCAATCCATGTAACCGAAACATTTGTACCCCCATAATGTTGTGAAATAAAAAACAATCGCTTTAGGGGCAAGTGTCATAATAAGCATTTACTTCCAGAATAGCTGTTTTATGATTCAATTCATCAGTATTTATTGAGTATGGTCTCAGCTCAAGGGACAAAGCTATGAAGAAGACTCAAAATGTAGGAATCCATAATCTCCACAGACCTCCTTCTGTGTATAGGGCTGCATTTTATTAAGTTCTCAGATTTAATGTTGTAGTTTTTGCTTTTCGTGAGGGGCACCAAAGTTCCAAGTGTAGAAATTTCCTCCCATTAATTTCACATATTTTGATCCCAATAAACAATCTTGCACCCAAATTCCCTTTTAGCCAGTTTCTATTTCCAGACAGCCCAACCTGTGAAAAATATTCTCGAAATTAATACATTTGTTCTGTAATGGCACCACTATGGATTTATGTTTCTATTTGTTATTTCTAAAAGGAAATAAGAGTTTACATTATTATTCTCAAATATGTATCATTTCCTACAGGGTTAAGTGTTTTAAAAATGTTTATTTTCTTTTTAACAGCTCCAGTGCTATAAGCACTGTGTCTGTCAAATAAGAAGTATCCCTGGCCTAAAGTCCAAAAGAATTATTTTCTGTATTCTACATTAATTTATCTAAATCATGGTATATATTGATTTATCTCATATTTAAAGTATGTCTTTCTCATACAGTTTATAGCTGTATCTGAATTTTCTTACTGACTTTGTTGTTTTATTGTTGAGAGAAGAAATAGATTATTTGCCTAATTTCTAATATCTTTTACCTTTTCTTTATTCTAGCTATTGCTTGAAATCCATTCATTTTATTTTCCATATGGAACGTTTGCTTCATGTTGGGACCATGTATTTCTCACTGGAATTTCTAGTTGGCATGTGTATTTATGTATGTATGCATGTATTATTTATTTTCTTATATGGTGCCTTTATTATATCTTACACTCTTTTTCAAACCATGTCTCACACTATTGAGTCTATGGCATTCTTACTACCCCATACCCCCTTTAAAAGCAAAGTAAACAAGCATAAACTCCATTTCTATCTTGGAATTCTTAATTTTCTTGCTCTGATCTGTGCAGAACGCTATTCAGGTTCCTGCAAATCTTTCACTGCTTTTTTCATTGGAGACATTATTTCCTTTATCTCATTCCTTATTTTTCTTCATTTTATTCCTAATTTATCTATGTATACTAACTCTGATATATTTTTAATAATAAGTGATTTGTGGTTAAATTTCCAAATTCCTCCAAGTCCGAAAAGGTATATATCTATTCCACCCATTCTCACTACTTGATATATAGTTTGGTAAGAGAAAGAATTCGAGGTTAAACAATATATCTCTTCTGAGTTTTTAAAACCAATCTCTATTGTCCTCTATGATTAGTATTATTGATGAGAAATCTAATACAGTAAGTCATCAATTAATGTCGTGGAGAGGTTCTTGGAAATGACATCTTTAAGTGAAATTTTAGATGAGGAAATCACTTTTACCATAGACTAATTGATATAAACAATATTTAAATTCTAATGACATATTTCTGGTCATGAAGACATCAGCAAACTTCTAAATAAAGACCCAAAACAATTATAATATTAAACATTGAAATAAATGTGAATAAATTCATTTAAGGAAGACTAATAAAAACAAGATAATTACTTACCAAAATATGGCAGGTTTTTTGAGCTCTTTTGGATCACATCATTTATTCTCATGTATGATTGTCATCTACTTTACAAATTTTTATTTTATAATATTTTTTATTCATTCATTCATTCATTTTTGAACCCACTTATTCCAGTTCAGAATGGCATGTAGCCAGAGCTTATCCCAGCAACTCAGGGCACAAGGTGAGAACTAACCCCGGCCAATTACCATCCATCACAGGGTGCAGTCACACATGCTCGCTCGACTGGGACATGAAGACACATCAATTCCCTTAACATACACAGCTTTGGGATGTGGGAGGAAAAGGAATAGCAGGAGAAAACCCATGCAGACACAGGGACAATGTGCAAACTCCACACAGGCTGTAGTCTTGGACGAGACTTGATCTCTTTTTTCCTCTCATTAGTGGTTTAACAGAACAACATCGGACAAATAGATGTTATTTGAGGATGTGCTCTATCGTTAAGTTCTTGCAACTCTGTAGTTTACCTCCTTTCTCTGTGAGAAACACAATTTCCGCTAATGCATTTGTTGTTCTTGTTCACAATGATTTTTATAGGGGTAGGTCATTACACTTATCATGTCTGGCAATTACAGAAGTTTCTAATTTAAAGACTGCCTTGTATGATGTTTTTTTTTTTTTTATTTCTTAGGGAAATGTTTCCAATTTTTTGTTTGTACATTTTAGAACATGTTTTTATCAAGATATGGAGCTCATGGTGAATTCTTTTTGTTTTTAATTATAAAATTATCTTTATACATGTGTTTTTGAGTGTGTGTGTTTCTTTTTTAATAATAGTAGGGGACTTTATTTTTTTTATTTTTTTAAAATTTCAGAATATTATGGAGATACAAACACTTTGGTTACATAAATTGCTTTTGCACCACCCAAGTCAGAGCTACAAGTGTGCCCATACCCCAGACAGTGTGTGCCATACCCATTAGGTGTGAGTTGACCCATCCCTTCCTGCCCTCCACCTGCTGGACACTGATGAATGTTATTAATGCTTCCATATGTGCTCATAAGTTTTGAAAAACACTGACTATCTCTTGATGTTACCCAGGACAAGCACACTCCCATTAACATCACTGTGTACTGGAAAGTATTTGGACATATTACTCAATATCTATGGTATATACCATGGAGTACTATTCAGTCATAAAAATGGATGAATTAATGCCTTTTGCAGCAATTTGGGAGGAACTGGAGACCATTATTCTAAGCGAAGTATCTCAAGAATGGAAAAACAAACACGACATGCACTCTCTAATAAAATGGAACTAACTAATGGGCACACAAGAGCACAGAGGGAAGTAAAATTCATACGAAATCAAGCAAGGGGAGGAGGAGGGTGTGGGGCACCAAAAACCCACCTAACTTGTACAATGAGCACTATTCAGGTGATGGGCACATTTGTAGCCCTGACTCAAGCCATGTATCCAAAAACATGTGTACCGCCTTCACATTTGGAAATAAAACAATTTTAAAAAATGAATTCTTTATATTCTTTTTGGCACAGAGTAAGCCCTCAATATTTTTTGAATCAATAATTTTATATCTTTGTCCCTTTATAAGCTATTTCCTTGATGTAATTTAGCCCTCTGACTTTTTAAAAAAAATTTTGGATGAGTAAATGAAATCTAGCAACTTTATTTTCTATAACTGATTTAATTCTCAGAAAGTCTTACTAGATACTTAAGAATAAATGAGGAGGGGAGTCAGAGGTATAGGACATAAAGATCCTATTCTTCTCTTTCTCTTAATTCAGGTGGTGTCTGATCGTAAGTGTTTGTATTGAATAAGCATGCATTACCTTGTACTAGCCAGTGAGAAGGGTCTATAAATCAGCATGCATCCTCTGAACTCTCATCGTTTTCTATTGCGATGGGGTGGGGATAGTCTAGTCTGTCCCCCAAGGTTGGGGGCTGCCAATGGTATGTGTAGCTGATTACTTCCTGGTTTCTTATTTTGATATGGCCAAGGCCTGGCCTGACTAGATCACACAGACTATTTTACTTTTACTTGGTGCCAGGGGTCTTCCTGTGGGATAACTGCTTCCTATTTTGTATTGATGCTGTAATAAATTATCACAAGCTTTAATAGCTTAAAACAACAAAAAATTATTATCACACAATTCTGAAGTTCAGAAGTAAGGTTCAAAATCAAAAGTGTTGGAAGTTCTGGACTCTCTAGAGGAGAATGGGTTCCCTTGCCTTTTCTAATTACAGACTGTCTACATTCCTTGATTTTTGACTAACAGGCGTGTATCATCTTACAGTTTCTTCCTCTGGCTTCTGTTTCTGTTGTGACGTTTTTTCTCTGATTCTGACTTGCTTACCTCTAATAAGGACCCCTGTGATTACATTGGCTCAACTTAGACAATGCAGGATAATCTCCACATCTCAAGAATCTTTATTTAATCACAGTTCCAAAGTCCCTTTTGCCATGCCTGGAACATATTCACAGGTGGTCCCAGGGAATAGAGAATCCTCAGGGTAAGGGCAGAACGAAATTATTCTGTCTACCATGGGCTTTAAGCTACTGAGTCACCTTGCCTCATCCATCATCAATTTTACCAGAAAACATTAGCAGGCACATTTCGTATATCTCTACGGGACAGTGGGAACTAGAGCCACCATAAACTTAGAAGTCCCATTTTCTGTACTGTTACAATTTATTGCCATATTCATTTTGTTTTATTTACTCAATAATTCAAGTATCAGCTCCTGGAGAAATCTACTGAATATCTAAAAGGGGATCACGAATCAAATACAATCTGGTTTTGATTGCCCACTCACCATACCTAGAAGCCTGTTGCTTCCTACTCTGGGTTTAGGCATTAAACAGAAAAAATACATGTTTTTAACAACTGGCTTCCAATACCTCCATTTCTGTTTCTTTCGCGAACTCCATCATCTTCCTGTGCTGATCTCTATTGCTTCAGTATCTTATTTGACCTGGCCTTCTTTTACATAACTTTTTGTGCCAGTGAGTTTGTGATCATCTTTTTGAAGGCAGATCACTTTGTGTTATATAATCTCTCCTTTAGAGGACCTTGGATATTAATCCTAATTTAATTGCTATTAATTTTTAAGTGCATTTGCCAGAATTTTCATTATCGATCCTTACTTTGGGTTATCTTCACTGTGGAAATATCACAGCATTGTCAGTCTTGTATCAGAGTCTAGTTTCAAATATATCTACTGACCTCGGGATAATCAATATATTAATGCTTTCAAGGCTTTAGTTTTTTTGGCATAAAATGAAATTAGCAAATTAAATATTATTTGATATGCATATTTTCAATTCTCTGGTTCTTAGAAAGTCACTATTTGATATATTTCTGTTTGTAGCTAGATGTATGAAATTAGTCAAACTAGAAAGAAATTGCCAGTGACTTTGGGATCTGTCAAGGAGAACTAGAGCTGGACAATAGTTAAAGATGGATTTTTCTGTAAAATCTGTTGCAATAGGGGGAAAGAGACTTCGGTAAATAACTGAGCTAAATTCCAAATACAGCAGGACATGTGGAGATTTATAGCAAAAGAAAGGGAGGCAGTGGACAGAAAATAACCAAAATGTTTGTACCCTCATAATACCCTGAAATAAAAAAAAAAAAGAAAGGAAAAAAAAAAGGAAAAAAAAGGAAAAAAAGAAAATTACCAAGAGGAAACATCAGAGGAATTCTTGCTAAAATGAGTTAGCAAGATTCTTGCTACAATGGGACTATGTAGGCTTGAGGGCCAGGCCTAATCCAAGAGAGGGCTCAGAGAAACCTGTCTAAAATTTGCTCAAGGGGAGAGTCTTTGCCAGGTTCTAACAACACCTCACTGATGCTGTGCCTGGAAGAGAATGTAGTAGCATCTTGGTAAAAAAGTTATTATATGTTAGGAACCCAGTATAAATATGTAGCAGTACAATGTTTCTCAATTTTTCCTGAACATTAGGAGCGACAGAGAAACTTAATAAATATGAGCACCTTGACACCAACACAAATTATAACACTATTTTTTCTATGGCTTTTATATTTTTAAAATAAAGCTCACTGTGAGAAATTAGTATGTTGGTAAGACTGAGAACTATTGGCATGGATAATCAACAACATATTTTTAGCTTATTTTAAATATTTTACCTTTTGCTTCCAACTGCAATATATGTTTTTTTTTTTTATTTTGGTTATAGGACATTAAAATAATACAGAAAAATAATAGATGAAATAATTAACATAATCTTGATCTCATATCTCAATCCAAAAACACTGCCCTAGGGAAATTCTAATAATGAAGAGAGTATTTAAAGGGGAAATAAGAAAGAGCATATTAAAATATGACAATAGAGGGGGTATAACCATAGATGAGGGGAAGTCTGACATTTTTTGCCAA
Organism: Avahi laniger; assembly: GCA_963575035.1. Classification (NCBI taxonomy): domain Eukaryota; kingdom Metazoa; phylum Chordata; class Mammalia; order Primates; family Indriidae; genus Avahi; species Avahi laniger. Next base: position 1,029 of record CAUYSK010047125.1, on the reverse strand, counting down.
TCCTGGATTCTAAATTGTTTAATAGGCTCATTGTGGAAATTTGAATGAAACACACTTTTAAAGAGCATGTAACTATCCTTTTATGTTCCTCTGCCAATCATAGGTCCAGCCATGATATCTGTGGGCCTGGAAATAATGCCCCTGCTTCCATAAGGACTCCAGGCACAGGTTCTAGAAAAGGACATAAAAAATGGTTCCAATCTTATGGCTTAAAAAGAGACTACTAACATCTACATCGTCATATGGGCATATTTATAATGAGTTTAGAGCTAGCTTCTCCAAGTGATAATTCTTCCTAAGCCTTTACCATAACAAAGGTATGTATTTAGTACCTAAAACCATTATGGAAGTTTAAAAGAAGCTATTTGCACTATTAATTTTGGACTATGATTATATGACATCCCATGTATTTATTGATTCTTAAAAATACATATTTTATGTTTGACCATTAATGATTGTTTTTAGAAATTCTGAGTTACAGATGAAAAGCATGATTAGCTAGCATGTTTTACAATTTTCTGTCGTGTAAAGATAAAATGTTATGACATTCCTATGTGATGTAAAGCCAGTTTCATGTCAATTACATGAAAAGTAAAGCTGTTTACAAGTCAAGCGATCCCCTTTGAGTTCAGTTTCTCAAACTGTGAATGCCATGGGAGGCTTCTTGGCAGGCAGACTTCTTCCACCTGTTCTTAGATGAAACATAAATGTGAACCATAGGAGATGTGATTTTCAGTGCTAAATAGAAAGTATTTACTTTATAACTTTGCAAGAAAAAACTATCTGTATGGCTAATTAGGTTTTGAATATTTTAAATATTTCCCTCTACCCATCCGAAATTTTTGGCTGAAAAATTTCTTTGCCAAAAAAATTTTACAACCAGCCTGAGCAAGAGCGAGACCCCGTCTCTACCAAAAATAGAAGTAAATTAATTGGACAGCTAAAAATATATAGAAAAAATTAGCCGGGCATGGTGGCACATGCCTGTAGTCCCAGCTACTCAGGAGGCTGAGGCAGAAGGATCGCTTG
>CAUYSK010047120.1:0-18478 GCA_963575035.1 Avahi laniger | reverse complement strand
CTGAATCCATTATTATCATGATTTTTGTCAGATGGTGGTTTTCTAATTCAACCATGCCTCCATTTATTTTATTAGTTGACATTATACTGACAGGTAGAAACTTTTTCTTTATTTCTATCTTTCTATCTTTCTTTCTTTCTTTCTTTCTTTCTTTCTTTCTTTCTTTCTTTCTTTCTTTTATTTACATATTTATTTTTTGGTTTGCTTTTGTCAGTATGGACTCTTAGATTCCTCTTTTTATTTAATAGTTCATAATCCTTAACTTTCATTATTCACTTTAATGTTCACAACATCCCAGTTTTTGGTCAGTTCCTTTCCCATCTTAACCTGTCCTGTCATTCATAGAGAACTTTCTTACTTTTTTACACAATATATTTCATGCTTAACTTGTACTATTCTTGTCCCAGCACTGCACTGAACCATTTATTTCCAGGAATCCCAGATTCCTGTTGCTGGGCATTAAGTTTGCTACTGGAGTATCTTTGATTGTAGGTCCTTGACAAATATTGGTAGAATTAAAATTGAAAAATTATTTTGACATAATTGTTGATAAATATAAGCAAAATGTTAATTTTTAAATGTATTACCATGTATTTTTGTTTAGAGTTTCTTCTTATATGAATGAAATTATTTACCATTTTTATTTAAAATTTATAATTCTTAACTGTCATTATTTATTTTAATGCTCAAAATTTCCCCGTTTTTGGTCAGTTTCTGTCCTATTTTTACCTGTATCATCATTTGTAGGGGACTTTCTCACTTTTTGCACAATATATTTTAGGCTCAACTTACACTATTCTTGCCCCAGAACTACAAGGGGACATTTATTTCCAAGAATCCCAGGTTCCTATTCCTGGGGATTAAGTTTACTACTGGATTGTCATTGATTATAGATCCTTGACAAATATTGGTGGAATTAAAAGCAAAAAATTATTTTTGGTATAACTGTTAATAAATATAAGTAAAATTTTACTTTCTTAAATATGTAAATTATTTACAATTTTTACTTAAAATTTATAAGAGTATCTATATAATTGGAGAGCATAAAATGAGGTATATCTTTTTTTAATAAGAAAGGGAAACCAACTATACATTCTTGACAGAAACTAAATTGTTGAGACAATTCTATTTGTAATTACAATAGATAAATCTATAACCAAAAATAGTTTCTTACACATTGTCAATATGTTTATGATAAGGAAATTTATGTGTAAATGATGAACAGTTCAAAGTTTAAATCTGATTGCATCACATTGGGCTAAAATATTTTATAAAGAAGAAAAGCTATTAAAATTAATCCAAATGAACAACATACCAATTTAAAAGAAACATGTGCTTTAATTTGTTAAGCTCTAACCTTTTCTGAATTAGAAAAATACTTTGACACAAACACTTTACAAATGTCAGCAGAAAATCCATATTCCATTTCTTCACATTGGTTTTGTGACATTGTGCTTGCTGATATTCGACAAGGGATAAGTTGGGATTGATTTCTTCTGCCACTGCTCTTTTCTATTGTATTATGGGAAATTAAAGGGCTAGAATGAATTGAATCCTTCACAACCCCACAGTCACTCAAGTGGACAAACCCACAAAAGATAAATCTATCTGCTCTCTGGGTCTTCAAGGTCAATAGAAATTTTAAGAATAACATATTACTTTAAAGCAATTATGAAAACATAAAAGTCTGTGAAAAAGAGACATATTACTTGCATACTTCATAAAAATGTTTTTAAAATTAAAGTTGACTTTCTATTTTGGGTGAGATTTTTTAAACCTGTACCCAAGCTATCTCCACACAAATGCATCCAAGGTTGAGTACTAAATTCTAGCAGTCATTGTTTCAGAAAATTATGGACACTCGAAGGGAGCTCAGAGAAGATTCAAATATTCTTAGACATCAGGAAAATCCAATTTAAAGGAAGTACTATATTTAATCAATGTATGAAAAATTTAACCTGGATAAGATAGGGAATAATGGACTTTGATTACTTTAAAGGTTATTTAAATTCAGTTAATGTTTAGTGAAAAACTAAATTTGTAGAGTTTTTTTAGTGGAATTAAATTTACCAAAATCTTTCATAGAATATCCATCTATGCCCTTTGACCCAAACATGTAATTTTTAGAAATATATCATTTGAAAGTACTTGCAAATTTATGCTAAGTTACGATACATGCCTTGAGATGTTCATTGCAACATCTTTTGAGTGGCAGAAAAATGTTGCATTTATAAGACTGTTTAAATTTTGATGCATCCATATGAAGAAACATAAAAGGAATAATACATAGCCATTAAAAATAGTTATTCATATAGACCTTAAAGTAAAAATCTCCAAAAAGATTAACACTCAATATCAATAAGGGCAAGATATATAATGTTGTGTTTTATGTGTTCACTTAGGTATAAAAAATAGATACACTGTATAGTATAAAAAGCTTAAATTGTATTTGAATTTTGAAGGAGTATGAATAGTAGTTACCTTTGGGAAGAGATATTGTGGTATGGGAATTGGAAAGAACTTAATTTTCATTATACACATTTTTCCATTTTATAATTTTCTAACTAGATAGAAAGATAAATAGATAAATACATGTTCTTATAAAATAAGTGTTTCAAATAAATTCAAATAATAGAATAATTTTCTGTTGAAGACTCTGTAAAATGTTTGAATAAAACCTGAGGGAATTAATAAATAATGTAAGCCTTCTAAAAATTGATTGGGATTGATGCAATTTTAGGGTTTAGGTTTTAAGAAAAGAAAATGCTGTGTTGGGAACAGGAATTATATAGTAACATAGAGTTTCATTAAAAAATACTCCATTTACTTTCAAGAAAATAATCAAACAACAAATGGTTGTATGTAAACCTACAGCAAAAAAAGGAGATTTGCATTACTATTCTCAGTTGCTTGCTTCAAATATAATCATTAAATTTAAAGAATACAAGTAAAAAAATGGAAGTGTGTTGATTATTCACAAATGTGTATTGCTTTGTTTGATGCATTTTGTCTATCTCCTGTTAGGGTCAAGACATGCGTTTATCTGAGTTAACAAATAAATGCTGTTCATTGTAGAATTGTGAGTCATAGATTGGCTAATTGTTCCTTCTCACTGTAGATATAAATATTTGTTTTTTCTATTGCCTTGATGTTTCCATTGTTACACGCATATGCCCCACTTCCTCCTCCCCCAAACAACTACCTATATATGTACATATTTTGAAATGTTAATAGTAAGTTGCCACATATATGAAATCAGGATTTATCATATATTTTTTTAAGTGAAGGCTGTTTGATGGTTAATTTTGTATCAAAATGGAGGGTATTATGAGATTAACTTCTTAATCAGTAAAGTAAATTGTCCTTCATAATTTGAGTGGAATTTAACTAATTAATTGAAGGTTAAAATAGAAGAAAAAAGCTGACTTTCCCTTGGGTCAGCAGAGAATTCTCTCGTAGATTGCCTCCAGATTTCATTGGCGTCATTGACTCTTCCTGGGCCTCCAGCAAGCCAGTCTGCTTTGCAGATTAAACTTGCCAGCCTCCATGACCACATGAGCCAAATATACACACACATATGTATGCATGTATATCTATAGATCTCCTATTGGTTCTATTTCTCTGGAGAACCCTTACCAATACAGACTCTTATCTGATCTACAGGCTACTCAATTCAGATAAATAGTGGGTTTTTATAGCAGATGGTACAATATAATATTTTTTACAATAAGGAATAGTGAATTTGTGATTTATAATATTCTAAAAATATGTAGAAAGTATATATTCACAGAAACTTATAAGTGATCCAATCATGTACTCTAAAAAGTTTTCTGGATACAATTTTTCATATCTATTGAACCATATTCTTGCACAGTAGCTCAAATAAATGATGGGTCAGCAAATGCGGTTTGAGTAAATACATAAATGAGATACACAATTCAAATATTGGTATATATTTATGTAATTTAATTTCTTTTTCTTGTCCCACTAATAAACATCCATACTTTCTATTGGCAGTGGAAAACATAAACTTTTAAAGCATTTGAATCTGGTTTCCTTTTGTTTTAAGTCCATAGGGTAAGAGATGTGGAAAATTCTCTGAAGACTGAATTGTGTTAGTGATAAGACTGACACTTAGAGATAGGATTGCCCTAGCTCTATGCTCTATATCCCAAGTAACAGAAGTGCTTGTACATTTTATAGCTGTTTGTGTGTGCGTGTGTGTGTGTGTGTGTGTGTGTGTGTGTGTGTGTATTATTTCAGCAACTTTATAAATCAAGGGGCTTGTGGAACAGCTCCTCTTGTCCAGCTTTAAGGACAGTTCTAATCAAATCTACACATACCTTGGAAATCTGGACTTGCAAATTTGTGTCATCTTTTCTTTTGCATCTATAAATAATAAGAACCTAATTAAATAAGAGCTTTGATACATGTTTATTGAACTTTTACTTGATTCAAATTTCAGTGTTCTGTACATTCTTATATACATCTTAAAATCCTAAGAATTGGTCACTTGGATGTTGTAAATGTTCAATTCATAAACATCTCCCCTTGTTAGACTGCTACCTTCCAGGAAAAAAATCTCTGGGTTATATGCTGATGTTAATTTTTTAAATGACATGAATCAATGACCAAAGAATTTAAGTATTTATTTCCCTGGATATCTATTATCCTATTGCTTTGTAGATGGCAACGATATGATACTTACACCTTTGTGATTAAGCGCCTGTTGAACTTTAGATTGCAATAATCAGAGGGCTGTTCAATTTAAATTTTAGATTATTTAAGAAGTCTTCAGCAAAAAAGACATTATAATATGTGATGATTACTGTAGACGTTATGAAAAAGGCTGTTAAATCCAGTGGGAATGTTCATCAGCATACCGTAATCAGCAACTAGAGAGAATGCTTAATTACAGTTATTTGGGTGACAAGTTGATGTAGTAGTGGTAGTGAAAGCAGAAAAGGATGCTTGGATTAACACTTGCAATATGTAAAAGGATATCAAAATGCATCAGTATCAATGAGGATGTCTCATTATATGGCTGTTTATATTAATTTGTCTTACTCTACAAATTCTAAATGCAATCTTCATCATTACTTAAATTTTTCTCAGACAGAATACTATATTTTGTATAAGAAATAAAATTTAAAATATTAAAAGAGGCTTATTTTATTCATATCACATTATCTATTTTATTTGATAACTTATCTAGTGTTTAGTCATTACAAAATAACAACAATTTGACCAGCACCTTACTTCAATTTCTTGATAGTATTGGATACATACAATTATTTTTGATTTATTAAATAAAACTTTATTATAACCCATGTATTTGAAAGGAAGTATCTTTAAAAGTTCTTATTTATTGCTCATATTGTTTTATAAATAATTAAACTTGAAGAAAGCACTTTTTAAATACTGGTTGTATTAGTTTCCTATGGCTACTTTAACAAATGGTGTGGCTGTAAGCAACAGACATTTTTACGCTCACAGTTCTGGAGGCCAAAACTGTTGAAATCAAGGTGTAATAAGCTAACGCTCCTTCCAGAGGTACTAGGGGAGATTTCATTCCTTGTCTCTTTCAGCTTCTTGAGGCAGCCAGCATTCCTGGACTTGGTGTATCACTCCAATCTCTGACTTTGTGGTCACGATACCTCCTCTTTTTCTCTGTGTATCTCTCCTCTGTGTCTCATAAGAGGGGCCCCCAAGCTTTTTGGCACCAGGGACCAGTTTCATGGAAGACTCTTCCACGGACAGGGGTGGGGGGAGGTGGAGCTCAGGCGGTGATGCCAGAGATGGGAGCAGCGCTTGTAAACACAGATGAAGCTTCTGTTGCTTCACCTGTGGCTCACCTCCTGCTCTGTACCCAGTTCCTAAGTTTCATGGAAAACAATTTTCCACAGATGGGAAGAGGGGAGGGGAGAGGATGAGCGGAGCTCAGGTGTTGATGCACAGGCAGTTCCCAACAGGCCATGGACCCATATAGGCCGCTGCCTGGGGTTTGGGACTGCAGTCTTACAGGACTCTCGACATTGAATTCGGGGCCTACCCAGATAATCCAGGATGATCCCTTCATCTCCAAATCCTTAACTGGATTACATCTGCCAATACTCTTTTTTCCAATAGGGAGGCACTTATAGGTTCCAGGGATTAGGATGTGGACATTCAATTTGGAGGGCCATCATTCAGCCCACTGCAACTGGCTTATCTAATAGCATGATCAATATTATATTTTCTATTGAACAACATGTAATTTTTGAAAGCAGATTCTAATAGTATACAACAGGTTAATTAAGTGACTATGATGTACATTAAAATGTTTTATTTATGAAAACGAATGCCATATTTCTGGGTTACAACCAATTCCTTAAAACTTTCATTTGAACAGATAATGGCTTGCTTAAATATTAATGAAGTTATTTTATTACCTTTGTTATGAGTGCATCAAAATACTTCATCCCTACTGATTATAAAAATTCATATTTATTTCAGTTTCAAGAAATGACCATATAGTTATTTTGCCATTCTATGAGCCAAGTGCTGTAGTAGGCAAGAAAATAAAAGCTCTGCAGATGTTTAGAACTCTACTAAAGGAGACATAATAGAAAGCAATAGTTTAATTATAATATAATACAATATTGTAAAGTTTGGACACGTACACAAATGCACACATACAATAGAATAGAAGAAAGATGTTCTTGCACTTTCTCTCCTTGTTGCTTTGTATTTTCTCCCTCCATCTTAAAATTCTTAACCTCACTCCTCAAAACCTGTTTTCTTCAATATCATTTGTTATTAAGGAACATCTTCCAAATATTTCTTGACTCTTTGCCAAATGCTCTATTCACCTGCATATGCAAAACACACAAACCAGCAAATAACAGCAAACTTCGCGGTCCTTTGTTTTATGAATTTTCTTGGAATTGATTCTAAAATATCTCTTACAGTCCGTATTCATACCTAGTCAACACAGTATCATGTCAATGTAATCTATCGAATTCTGACCTACAACCTTAAGCAGATCGAGGATTTTGTAATCTAGAAGAAAACATTTTACTCCATCTCAACTCCTGTCTTCAATCATCTTAGGACAATTTGTATAAACTACTTACCCTAAATCCTTCCCACACTTAACTTCAGAGATTTTTGTCTCCACTGTATCAAAACTCCCCATAATGCTAAACTCAGTATCTTGTCAGCTGCCATGAGTGAAATTGTAAACACTAAAATCTTATGATATGACTACTGAGAACTCCATTTTCAGTTTCCCATCTAGCACAATCCACAACCTGGGAGCCAAGCACTGCTGTAAATTCTCATTCAACGATAGGATCAAAACTTGTCTGTGATATTTGCTATAATTGATATTCATTCTCACATCATTATCTATCATCCTTCTATCTATCTATTTATTTATCTTTCTAACTCACTTATTATACCTCACAGGTCTACTTCATGGACTCTGCTCCCTATACCTTCCTCTAGAACTTTGGTTCCATTCAGTCTACAGGCTCTCCCTTTGCGTTCTCAATTCCTTTTGATATTTCAAGTACCCTCTATAATCAGGTACTCCCAAATATAGGTGGCTAGTCCACAGCTTGTCTGCATATTTTTGTGCTATATAATTTGGATCACATTTATTAAAATCCATGCAACATATATTTAATACATAGAGAATATATTTATGATGTGCCAGGTAATGTTCTAGACACTGGGGTTATGGTGGTGAAAAATCTGGCAAGATCTTTGCCTTCTAGGAGATTATCTCATAATTAACAAATTAATTATATTTATATACATAACATATACTGCATTACATATGTTAATTATATATTATTACATATATTACATTTATTTATAATTATAAACTAACATGCAATGTATATATGAAACTGTGCACATAACTGCATATATTTAAAGTTTCATAGATTTATGAATGAAAGAAATATTTTAAACATAAGTGTGGCCCAAAAAATGAGAATTAAAGTAAATACCAGTTAATTAACATCTGTTCTTCACCCCTTTCTTCTGATCTCACCCTCAGCTACAGTGTTAGAAAGTAAGAAACAACAGATAGGAGATGAGAAGGAAGAGTTCTATGCAACTTCTGAGACCATAGTTTTTCAGAGCAAACAATTTAACATTAGAAAGGATTAAAATTTGATTATTGTCTAGGACTGGATATTTAATTACTGACTTTAATTTGTAATTTAAAGTTATTATAGTAGACAAAAAGCTTCTGTACAGCCAAAGAATCTCACTAGAATGAATAGACAACTTACAGATTGGGAGAAAATATTTGCATGCTACACATCTGATAAAGGGATGATAATCAGAATCCATAAAGAACTTAGAAAAATCAACAATAAAAAAATCATACTTTCCTGGATTAAACTTAAGCCTATTATCCAAAGTGAGGTACCACAAGATCGGATGAATGGGCTCCACTTGTACTAGCCATCAAATTGGTACTAACTGGTGAACACCAGGGTGCTCACATGGCAGTAATACTCTCCAGGGATTAGGGGGGTAGGAGTGTAAACCCACAACTAAAGGACACGGAGAGCATTGTAGGGGGGAAGGACATGCCTCTAACCCTCGCTTGGGTGAGGCAAAGACACAAAGTGTAACCATAATGTTTGTACCCTCACAATACCCTGAAATAAAAAAATATATATATATCAATCAACCCCATTAAAAAGTGGGCAAAGGACATGAAGAGAAACTTTGCAAAAGAAGACAGAATAATGGTGTGCAAACATATAAAAAATTGCTCAACATCTTTAATCATCAGGGAAATGTAAATCAAAACCATAATGAGATATCGCTTAACTCCGATGAGAATGGTTTTTATCAAAAAGTCCCAAAATAACAAATGCTGGTGTGGATGCAGGGAGATAGGAACATTCTTACACTGCTGGTGGGACTGCAAATTAGTACAACCTCCATGGAAAGTAATAAGGAGATACCTCAAAGAACTAAAAATAGAACTACCATTTGTTCCAGCAATCCCACTACTAGTCATCTACCCAAAGGAAAAAGAATCATTATATAAAAAAGATATCTGCATTCCAATGTTTACAACAGCACAATTCACAATTGAAAAGATGTGGAAACATCCGAAGTGCCCAACAATACATGAGTGGATTAATAAAATGTGGTATGTATACACCAGGGATTTCTACTCAGCTACAAAAAACAATAGTGAACTAGTTCCTCTTATATTATTTTGGATGGAGCTAGAGCCCATTTTCTAAGTGAAGTATCATAAGAATGGAAAAACAAGTACCACATGTACTCACTGTTAAATTGGTACCAATTGATCAACACTCCGGTACACACATGGAAGTAATATTCATAGGGTGGTAGGCAGGAGGGAAGCAGGTGGAGGGAATGGGTAAATTCACAGCTAATGGATGTGGAGCACACTGTCTGGGGGATGGGCATGCTTGTAGCTTTGGCTTGGGCAGTGCAAAGGCAACATATGTAACCAAAATGTTTGTACCCCCATAATATTCTGCAATTTAAAAAAATAAAAATAAAAGACTTTCTGTGAGTGACCATAATAGTCATGGGACCTGTTGAATTTTCACCCAGTGACTTAGGAGAAACTTCCTTCTATGAACATATTTTAAATGACGAAGGAGACAAAATGAGGAAGGCTTATTTGAACTCAAGCTAAGTAAAGTACAATATAAACTAGAAAGAGAAACATGAGATCCTTTCTATGTGTCTTGCCTGTTTCATATACTGGTTATATTGTTACGGAAATACAGTCTGACAATATAGAGAGTGACGGAGGGAGAGGCTGGAAACATTAGATAAGGTAGCCATGGAAACACTTCTCAGCTGTATTTTTAATTACTTCCCATACCATTCTTATGAAAAATTATTTTATTTCAAGATCAGCACATTCAAAACTGGATTGATCATATTTTCCCCAAATATGTCCTTATCTCTATATTAAAAACTTGTATCTGAATATATTTTTAAAAACCCTTATAACTCACTATTGAGAAAATAAACAATCTGAAAAAAACAATGGGAAGAAGACTTGAACTGACACTTCACCAGGGAAGGAATGCAAATGGCAGATAAGTACGTCAGATGATGTTCAATATCATGAATCATCAGGAAAAAAGTGCAGATTAAAATCAAAATTCAGTGTCTAACATTACACCTGTTAAAATAGCTAAAACTTAAGAAATTGATAATACAAGTATTAGTGATGATATGGAAGAGCAGGAGCCTTTACAAATTTCTGCTGGTTAAAAATAGTAAAGTCACTGTAAAGATCAGTTCTTATTTTTAATGAAGTCAACAAGACACTTAACAATATAAACCAGCCATCCAACTTATACGTATTTATCTAAGAGAATGAGAACCTATGTTTACAGAAAAACCTTTATGTGAATATCTGTTGTAGATTTATTCAAATAGCTTTCAATGTCTCAATATTATTGAATAATCAAATTTGTGGCATATAAATAGAATACTACTCCGCAATACAAATGAACAGTAAATCTAAGACTCTCAAAAGCAGTATATTAAATAAATACTCCAGCTGTTAAAGGCTATACACTATATAATTTCCATTACATTAAATTCTAGAAAACACAAAATCATAGTGACAGAAAAGCAAATCATTTTTTAATTTTAAGAGAAATTCAAAGATGCATTACACAAAGGCAAATAGTTATAAAACTGCATGCATTTTAAAAATATTTCCATGGATGAGTTCTAAAGAGGCCAATGATTCTTTTCAAACTTTATCTAGAATTATGGCATTCTTATTAGTGAAATTCCTGCTGTGAATATGCTTCACAATTTGGTACTTTTTCTGCTCTTTCACATTCAAAGACTAAACCACATGATGCATTGTTCCCCACTGCTTATTAAAGAAGAATGAATAGCCAAAAGAGTCAAATATTTGTATGCTTTAGGGCAGATATTGATGGGTTGGATTTAAGACACATAAATTCTGAGTTCCCTTCCAATAATGAAATGTACCTAACATGCATCTAGCTTCTCATTGTTTTAAGTTATCCAATGGTCACATTTTCAATAAAACTAATCCTTAACATGCAAGTATTTTTCTGATAATCACTATATTATCTCTACCTTAACAGCTTTTCATTACTTCTGAACACATTTCAGAGTGACACATTTCAGCATGCCAAATGAGGTCTTGGAATATTTGGATAGCAAGATCTCTAAAAGTATGACATTAGATTAAATGGTTAATTGTGTTTTTTAAGTTATTTAATTATATAATTAAATAACTCTATTTTTACTAACACTTTTAAAGTTTCAACTACACCAACTTCTGACTCTCTGAGGCAGCTATGAATCACAGGTATTTTCTTAAATTTGTAATAAATATTGGTTTGAAAGAATGAATCGAAATTAAAATTTTTTATTGCAGTTTATATTATCGATAACCATATCGAAATACAATCTCAACTGGCCTTTAACTTACCTAAACTACAATTCTGCTTTAATAAAGTCTTTTTCTTACAACAGTGGAAATTCCAAAGGTGATCATCTGGAAGATTTTTGGATGCAGTGACAGAAGAAACTTGAGTCAAATTGGCTCATATAACAAAGCAGTGACTTATTCTCAAAATACAGTTTCCAGAACAGCAGCGTCAGCATCACATACGAACTTGCAGAAACGTAAATTTTTTAGCTCCACCATAAATCTACAAAATCAGAAATTTGAGGATTAGGCACATGAATCTTTGTTTTAACAAGTCTTCAAGATGATTCTGAAAATCTTCAGTAAAAAATATATTACAGTTTTTAAAAAAGAGCAAACACAGACATGGGATAGACTCTCACTTGTGAAATAATAATTTAGGATTTGTGGACACTTCTTGGTAAAAATTTTGAAGTCAGTACTTGACAGCAAAATTTAATTTGAAACATGAGCTTTTGCTTGGGTAAACAAGTCAGTATTTTGATACAAAAACTGCTTGTATCAGTTTGCAAATAATTCTTAAAGAAACGATGAAGTTGTTATCTTTGTTTTGCTCTATAGTTTTATCTTCCTGAAAACAAACAAAAACTTGAAACGAATATTAACAATTGTCAAATGACAACTGATTTTATCTTCAATTCTAATTTTAACATTTTAATAATGTAATTTCAGGTGGTCTTAATCTTTCATTCTGTCCTTGATCATTCTTCAGCCCAAATGGGTGGATAGATTATTGACCCCCCTGTTGACTCTGCAGGATCAGCTTTCTAACTGTGACAGAGTTTAAGGCTGATGCTGTAGAACTTACCAATCAAAAATTTCAAAACTTCTTTAATTTATAGGGAAATTTCTCCCTGCTGATTTAAGGGTATGGGCAATTGTTTTCTACTGAAGACATGTTTATTCTATCCACATTATTGTTTGTCAATTTCTCAGCTAATACAAGACAATTTTTTTTCCAATATCTTTTTAGCATAGTGTACCTACGAGTGTCCTTTCTCTCTGGTGTGTAGTAATTGGAGTAGGAGCATCTGGCTGTTTTATTTGTGAAACCGTCAGGTTTTTTCTAGGCATTTTCTGCTTTTGCTCTAAGTTTCCTTCATATTGCTCAGTGAGGAGTTGGCAACATGGACAGAGGGTTCTTTTCTATTTCAGCTTTTGCTTTTATATAAAGTCCTCTATTTCTGGCTTACGGCCATTTACCAAGAGTGTGGAGAGAACTGAGGTTGAATCTCTTTCAGGACCTATTCCTGTTTTCTAAAGGCATTTTAAAGACTATTTCTGATATCTGAGTGAGAGAGAATTTCAAACATTATGTGGTTCTATTTTAATTGATGTCTTTTCCTTTCCAAAACTGAATTAGGTTACACAAAAATCTCTTCTGTTTTTGTATCCTTGGAGATGTCAGGCTTCCAAAAGGAAAATGGGCAAACTGTCTCACATATAGAATGTCATCTTTTTCGTTTTTGTTTTGATATTTTCTCTTTTTATCAAATGCATCTTTAGAGTTAGGAGATATGATTTATTAATCCAGGACTGGCTGCATATACTGTGTGAGCTCAGTGCAATACAAAAATTTGGGGCCTCTTGTTTAAAAGTCAAGAATTTTAATACAACAGGAGAGCTTTAAATCAAGCACAGGGCCTTTCTGAGTGTGGGCACTTTTATGTCTGCACTGGTTGTGTACCCATAAAGCTGGCTGTGAATGAATGCTTTCAAAACACAAACATTTATATTTGTTTACTAATTCACTGTATTTTTTCCCAACTTTCAAAATTTCAATTTTTCTGTCTACAAATCTAGTCGGGCTCAGCATTTTTCAACAAAATGATTTTTATCACATCTCATTATTTCTTTTTTCCATCTGTATGTCAGCAACTGCTCTGCTCAGACTTGAATGTGTATACTAAATTGGCATAAATTGACATAAATTTTGTAATTCCTAGCAGGCAACCATTTATTGTAAATCTGCTGGACCGATATTATATGTTCTTCTCTAAGTATCAATTTTTATGACAAACTACAGAGGCAAATCAAAGTAGCTGTTTTTTCAGCAGTATACTGTATTGGAATCATCAATCCTGTACAGCCTCCAATGTTAGAACACTAAAAGAATACACTCCTATATCTATTTTCTATCATTGGTACAGACCATTAACATATTGAGTTGTCTAATCTTTATAGTGCTGGGACAGTTTCACTCTTTATTTTTTTAATCTCTTTTTTCTTGATAGAAGAGGCATATAAAGAGTTTATTCCTATGATTATCTTGAACAACCTAACACTATTTAGCAGTGTTTACTTCTTCAGTAAAGATATTCTCTCCTTATCTTAAACTTTTATCATTCCATGTTGGATCATGCTAAATATTGCTCTCCAATAACCATACATTCACTACCAAACAAAATTTGGTGATTCCTAAAATATTCTCTCAGAGCTTTCTTTAATCACTGTATAGTTGCTCCGTCGTGGATGTCTTAACTTAGTTTCGACATTTTTGTTTGTTTGTTTGTTTTGAGACAGAGTCTCCCTCTGTTGCCCCAGCTACAATGCAGTGGCATCATCGTAGCTCACTGCAACCTCAGACTCCTGGGCTCACATGATCCTCCTGCCTCAGCCTCTGGAGTATCTGGGACTATGGGCAGGTGCCAGCATGCCCAGCTAATTTTTCTATTTTTTAGTAGAAACAGAGTCTTGCTCTTGCTCAGGCTGGTCTCAAACTCCTGAGCTCAAGCAATCCTCCTGCTTTGGTGTCCCGGAGTGCTAGAATTACAGGTGTGAGCCACCATGCCCTGCCAGTTTCAACTATTACTCCATGAATATGAATACCAAGATGTATTTTGTACTTTTTCATTCAAATATGCATGTTTTATGTTATTTAAAACTTGTATTTTCAATATTAAACCTATTACTCTTTTACACAAAGTATTTCTTCATCTGCCTTGTTTGATAATGTTACTTCCAAAGTTCTTCAAAAGCAGATATTGATTTACATGAATGCAATTAGATTCATACATAAAATGTAAAATAAACATTATCTTATTTTCACTGGAAGATTAAAAATATTTAATGAGGGAATAATCTAAGACAAAACATTTTATTTAGTTAGTTATGTGTAGTATAATTCCAATATAGTTATTTCAAGTAGAATAATAACTTGATATTGTATCAATTTAATTTGAACTGAATTTGGTTGCTTTTATCTTTTGATGTGTGTGTGTGTGTGTGCGCGCGTGTGCATGTTCAGTCTTAGATAACTTTCAAATGGAGATCATATGTATGTGAATTGACACATTAATATTTTTTGGACCAAGTTAGAAAAACAGTTTTTCTTAATTTGCATTGTAGTCCTAATTGAACAAAATAAAATAGTATTACTTAAAACAATGTTAAATTCAGTCTCTGAATAACATTTAAAGATAACAGGTTTACAATTGATCAAAGTTACATTTCTCTCTTTTTAAAATTATGTGCAAATAATAAAATTGCTTTATTCAGTTTTTCACATCTAACTACTCAAACTTCTAGGTTCAGGATTCTTTCAGGATGCGAGATTTATTCTTGGAAAATATTGAAGCAATTTAGATTAGTAAAGAGGAAAATAATACCTTAAATAATTTTAATATAGTATTTTTTACTTCATTTAACTTTGTTGATCTATAATTTCAATGTCACTATTATATTTTTATGTATGTAAAAGATAAAATATTATGAGCATGGGGATGTTATCTACAATTAAGACTTTAAAGAAAAATATCTACATATACACTAACTTTCCATTAAGATACATTTTATTACTTTTATTTAAAATGTTTATTGAATTGGAAAATAAAAGTTAAGGTGTTTATAAGAAATCTAACTATAATAGTATTGCCAATAATTATTGCTAAGCTTTTCAGTGATTGTAGTATTTATAAATCATTTCAAACCAAAATATTCACATTTCAATGAGAGTCATGCATCGGTTAACAACAAGGATATGTTTTGAGAAATGTGTTGTTAGGCAATTTGGTCACCGTGTGAACATCAGAGTGTACTTGCACAAAACTAGATGATATGGCCTACGACAAAGCTGGGCTATATGATACAACCTATTGCTCCTAGGCCACAAACCACTGCAGCATATTACTGTACTGAATACAGTAGGCTATTATAACAAAATGATAAGTATTTGTGTATCTAAACATATCTAGACATAGAAAAGGTACAGTAAAAATATGATACAAAAAATAAAATTGGTACGCCTGCATAGGGCAGCTCCATTATAATCTTATGGGACCACTGTCATATATACAGTTCATCATTGATCAGACATTATTATGCAATGTTTATGTGTACAAATGTTAATATATCTGTAGCATAATTACAGAAATATTAATACATTTGACTGTGAGTTCTTCCCACACCTCTCTGAAAGTTATGTAATAAAAGAATATACACTGAATTATGATTCTAAAATTTGAAAATTTTTGATGTTTTAAATATATCTGGTCCCATAGGTTTTGAAATGGAATTATGAAAACCTAATATATCATAACAACATAATATTGAACATGTACCAAGAAAAATTGACATATAAACAGTGATTGACACTACACTATAAAAATGGAATATAGTAGAAATATAAAAATTTTGCTGAATTCATAATAATAGTATTTTGTTAAGATGAGCAAAGTTTGGGAGAATAAACATCAATTAGTTTATACAATACTGTGACAAGGTGATAATGAGTGTTATGGAATTTGAGAAAATACAAGTATGTTTTCAGTTATAATTGAGTAAACAGAAAACCCACAGCCACGCATTTTGGAGGGCTTTGGTAAAGAAGGCTGCACTGCATCCAAACTGCAAAGGCCTCCTCTGCAAATGTACTTTGACACCTGGAAGCTGGACAGAGTAGAAATCCTAAAAGAGAGAGACGGAGAGGATTTCAACTACGAGTAAAAGGAAATTACTTCATCTCCCTCCATGCAGTGAAATTATTGAGTGATGTGACTCCTGAGATTTTACAATAAGTGTTACAGGGAGCAAGTGTTTGAAGTAGCCAGCTTCTAGTAGGGCCCCATGGGAGAAAACACGGGCCAAACCTGGGAATCAGTTTGACTGGAATAATTATTTCATGGCGTGAAAAGAGTCAGAATGGAAGGACCTACATGTTAATTAGCCACAAGCTACTGAAATACACTCACAATATCAAAAGTTTCATGACATGAAGAAATTGAGGTTTGTTAGCTTCATAAACCAACTGCTAATTCAATCGTGTTCATTGTTCATTGAATTTATTTTTATAATTCAGGAGCAAAACACATGTCCTATATTTTATATATTCAGAAGAATACCAGGTTGGATGGAGTTGTGTGTGGGTGATGAGGGGTGGAGAAGATGGATATGGCAATCTTAAATATTCCCACAGAAAATAATTAGATATAAAAATGTTATAAGAATGCACTTAAAAGGAAATACAATAAAAGACTGTGATAATTTTTATTTTAAGAAAATAATGCATAAAAATCATAATATTTATACCTAGGATATCACAATTTTAAAAGTCATTTTGCCCCTTTTAATTCACTGAAAACTGAGGGATGAAAACTGAGGGACCTGAATTAGCACATTTCCTTCTTTTTAAAGGAAACCTGGTTTCTACCCACCTGCTTCTCAGTGATGCTCAGAGATATATCTTATAATAAAAGTTATTTGCAAAGCACAAAACATAATATCTTAGAATCTAGATGATCCTAGATAATTTTCAAAAGTGCATATGAGAGTATTGCAAAACAAAAAAAAATGGTGCTATTTTCTAACTGCATCCTACAGGTATTGATTTCTAGAGAGATAAAGAGGAATTTTGATAGGCATTAAATTTTTTCTCTAAGAAAAGGTAATCGGGTTCTCCTCAATCCTTTGCAACAATATTCAATTGTTTTCCATTTATTTTCTGGTTATTACATTTTTACATTTCAAAATGTAATGTCTTTAACAAGAGCAGGATGATTGCTCAGTCTATAAACATTCTATGACAATAAATAAATAAATAAATGGAACAGCACACTGAAGGCAAACACAACCACAGATGAAGTTTAAGTGCAACAGGCATGTGAAGAAAACAACTCTCTCCTTTCATATTTAATATCTACAACTAGACATGTGAATCTGAAAATAGATATAAAATAGAAACTTTTAATAAATATATATATTATCCAATTTATAGGAAAAAGGAAGATATGCTCCTTCAGATCTCTCACCCATTAAGTAAAATGACTGTTAATTTCTTATTAGAAAATTATACCATTGTTTTTTGATAAAATGAAATCTTATCAAATTTTATATTTTGATAGTGAAATCTAATAATTTTTGGTGAGAATATTTTTAAGCTGAATTGAATTATTTTAAGGAATCTGTGCGTGTGAATAAAAGCTTAGGGAAAGTTTTTAAAAGGCAATGTGAGTATCTATGGAGTGAGCGAGTTAACATTCAAAATCATCTATTATGAAACAAAAAGTTGGTTCTTTGAAAAAAGAAGCAAAATTAACACACTTCTTGCTAGATTAAGATGAAACAGAAAAGAAAGGACTCTGATAAGCTCAATCAGGAATGAAAAAGGAGAAATTACAACTGATACCATGGAAATACAAAATATCATCCATGCATACTGTAAAAATCTCTACATACACAAAATGAAAACAATGGAAGAAATGGACAAATTCTTTGAAACACATGGCCTCCCTAGGTTCAATCAGAAAAAAATACAATTCCAGAGTAGACCAATATCAAGTACTAAAATTGAAGCAGCAATAAAAAACATTCCTAAGAAGAAAACACCCATACCATAAGGTTTCACATCTGAATATTACCAGACCTACAAAGAACTGGTGCCTGTCCTGCAGAAATTATTACACAACATTGAGAAGGAAGGAATCCTCCTCAAGTGAAATTTAAATTATAATGAGTAAAAGAAGCTTTTTTATTTGCAATGAAATTACTTTACTAAAACCT
>CAUYSK010047119.1:0-100766 GCA_963575035.1 Avahi laniger | reverse complement strand
TATCTCTTAATCCTCCATCCCTCCTAACCAGTTCCTTCACCCTAAAGCTCTTTCCAAATAACTTTTGTGTGAAGTAGAAACTACCCTTTAAAGATATGAAAACCATGCTATGAGTTTTAACATTTTTGGAAGGCAAATTGAAAATACATTTCGAACATTTTAAATATTCATAGTAACTTTTGGGAATAAAACCTATAAAGGTAATCCAACAAACACACATAGACATTTTGCTACAATGTTATTTAAAATTGAATTGAAATTACTTAAGTTTTGATCAGTGGAGGATTGATGAAATACAATAGAATACATATTATGCAGGGTTTTAAGTGGTGAGATGAAGATAGATAACTATTTATCTATTTATCTAATCATCTGTCTATATTTATATGCTTTAACACATTGACTGCCATGTGAGTTGTATTTAACTCACACTAATTTTGAGCCTGGGGGTGCATGAAGCAAAGCCCTGCAGTTGGTTCATGAAATCTTACTTGTTGATGTTCTTATTGTTACAATTAATATCAACAATTTAATTCTAAAGACATGGATTGCATTGCATGTAACTCATGCACAGAAAACAATAAAAAATAACAAATTAGATAAAACACTGCGGCTTGAGGGAAAATTTTTTTTTTCTAGTGTGCAGTCAATGTGTTAAAGATTTCAAGGGTGTATTGTTAATTGAAAAGGAGTATGGTATCGTAGGAGAAGAAAAAATCATCTTCTAAGAGTTTGTCTTAGAGCCTCTGACTGGGCCTAAAAATTAAAGTGACATGAGACAGATTAACAGGAGAAAAACATACAAGTTTTATTAGAATTTCACATGTACCTGAGAATCTTCACAAGAAAGTGAAGACCTGAAGAAGTGACTGGAGCAGAAAGCTTATATAGTTTTAGACAGAGAAATAATGAATTTGTGAAGAAATGACAAGATAAAGGGATTTGAGCTGGGGTAGTAATTATGAGGAAGTGATTAAGAGATACATTGAGGGACATTAGAGGACAGTAAGTTATTTTAGTAAGTTTATACAGATTCATTTCAGTCCTTGGTAATAAGGATGTTCTTCTCTTCCTGGTACAGGGAGGGCACCTTTCTCATGAGAAATGTTACGGCCTGTTTTTAGGTAATAAAGGGGAGGTCAGAAATCCCTTCCGCACTTGCTATTTTTCAAGTGCTTCAGCTCAAAATAATTGACATACCAAAGGGGCATATTTGGGGGTGGCATGTCTTAAACTCCTTCAATATGATCCCATTTGTCTTAAAAAATGTGTGTATACCTAATATCTACCCATATAAATGTCTGAGACAAAGTGCATGGAAATTTTTATAGAGGTTTTCTTTGGGTGCCTAGGAATATAGGTGAGTTTCATTGTATTTTTTAAATTTTAATGAATTGTCTGATTTGCTTTACCACAAGTAGGCACTGTTTTTTAATCAGAAAGAAAGAATAAGCTACTTTCATTTAAAATACATACTCTAAGAAATTAATTATTCTTTGATTTCAATTCTTTACAAGTCCTTCCAACAAAAAGTTTATTCCATTCTCAATATATCTGAATTAACTATTGGGAAAAAGAAGTAAATGACCTTCAGATAATAAAACAATAGTCCTGGAAGCAACTCTAAGAAATTGTCCCTATCTTTGAGCAAGATAATAATTAAATGAAATACTTTTATATGTTTTCCACGGGAATATATTTAGGGGCAGTTTTGAGAATATAATTAAAAGGCCAATCATAAATCTTAAATGAGAATAGCAATGCCTTTTGGGCAGAGGCAGTAACTGCATTCATAAACTGAGTAAATATCACTGATGAGAACATTTTGTTACATGTGCACAGTGGAAGTCAAAATCTCACTGCTCCATGAACGAATTGTAAAATAAAGTATGCCAATACGTCAGAAATCCTGGGAATACAAATGTGAGTTTTTAAGTTTCTTAAGTAAGACAGAGGTCTATGCAAAAGTTTTGACTGCGCCACATAAATATTTTCTGCTCATCAGCAGATGGCAGCATAATTTGTTCAGGAAAATTGACCACAGAGAAACTGGAGCCTCTAGAACATAAAGACAGGTTGCATTGACCTGTGAGGCTCAAACTCATTGAAATGAAAATGAAACAGATCTCTCAGAGCTTTGAGAGTCCTAGCTTTAATCAAATTTTCTTTTCTGATAGTAAATATGTATTACCTTTGCAAAAATTTTTACTTTTATACTTGGGTTCATTGTTACTGCTCTTATTAATGAGGACAAGTAGCTTCGTTTGGTCCAATTTAAGGTTTGTGGAAATTAGTTTGGTTTCCTTCCAGACCAAGCCAATGAAAATAACTGGTTCCATTCATTTATTAGTCCAGATAAACAGAGCCAGTTTTATTCTGGGCATAATGCTTATCTGTGTGACTGACCTGCACTGAAGCAGAGGGGAAGACAGAAACCATGAAAAGCAGAAACTGAAAAGTTGGCCTCTTTTCCCAAGAGCTAATTGTGTTCCAGAGCAAAGAGAAACATTACTCAAATGAGTTGAAGTTAAGAGCAATAGAGTCTCTGATGTTTTGACCTTTGAATATAGGGAAATTAAAGCAATTTTACAGTGTACTCCACAGGAACAATTTTTTTAAGTAGGTTCTCGGCTTAAAGATACACACAAATGCAAATGGGATCGTTCATTAAGGCACTGTTACCTTTTTGAAAACAATGTCTCTCTTTCCCAAACTATATGAAACATATTTCCTTTTAAAATTAAAGCAAATTGCCATTTATTTTTATTTTGAGATCTTTAAAATAATTCTACATGTTCTTGAGCTTTTCAGAAGTGCCCTTGCAATAAAACCAGGGCTGGGAAATATTGGTTTATTAATTTGGACATTAATGTTAAGATTGTATATTACTTAGTATCTAACTAGCCACTACAGAACTGACAAAAATGGCTTCTTTCCATTAGTTATTTTCTTTCTTTAATTAGATTTTTTTAATTTTTAAGTCACCATTACAGGAAGATAATTAGATAATTTTTAATAAAAAATACATAAGCATGGGAAAAATTGCAGAATACAAAGGATATGCAATGAAAAACGTACATGGTGCTTGGTCCAGATTTCCACCCAGAAGTAATCACTATTTGTACTTTCTTGCTTATCTTTTCAGAAATTTTCTGTGCATACACAGTATTCATGTGTAATAAATGAATATATAAAACACACATGCAGGTAAATATTTATATGTCTTGCAAATGAAAATTTTCTTCTTTATATCCACTCTGTATTTTTATTTCTCTCGTTTGTTTGTTCGTGTGTGTGTGTGTGTATGTGTGTGTTTAAATTCAAAAACATGTCCCAGAGTTCATTCCAAATAAGCCCATATAAATCTATATCATTCTTTCTGATGAGCACATAATATTTAACTATATGGATATTTCGCAATTTATTTGGTTAATTCCCTATCAGAGGGTTGTTGGGTTGTTATCTGCTTCTTTTTTTTCCCCGATACAAACCATGCTTCAATAAACAATAAACATTCAGATATATATGTCTTTGCACATATGCGTAAGTATGAGTAAGCAGGGCGAGGTTCTAGAAGTAGAATTACTAGGTCAAAGTCTCTGCCTCATTTTAAATGCTGCTTGGTGAATAGATTTGACAAAGTTTTATCTTTTCATTTGAATAATTTTGCTCTGAAAATATAAAGCAAACAAGGTGTTTGCTGTATAAAATATAAACAGTGGTGGGCAATGATTTAAAGTCAATAAAATACTTACTTTTGAATGTTCAGTACATCAAAAAAATCATGTAAAAGCTGTTAAACCAAAAAGAAAGGATCTCCACAAGTTTATGCTCCTTTAAAAAACATGCAACTTTTAGTTCCTGAAAGAATTTGCCACCAAATTGTGAAGAGGGTACCTTCTAGAGTATTTGAAACCAAATTCTCTAGTAATTCAGCTGAATTCTGCAAGTATCTACTGCCTGCCTACTCTTTGCTAAGCCCACATAGTCTGAAAAACAAACAATTCTATACTGTTCGTGCTCTCCAGGGACATGGGAATGAGAGAAAGCAACTGCACAAACAAGGCGTTTAAGGAAACAGCCCTATTTGGAGTCTGTTTTTATCGTATCTTCAAAAAATATTTATCATATCATTTCTCACATGACATAATTTTGTTGGATATGAGGGGCTTTCTGTTATATCACTTCTCATATGACAAAGCTATGTTATATAAGAAGTGGCATAACGGAAAACACATTTCTCTGGCATATCGTAGGTATCAATAATTATATTTTAAAGGAAGAAATGGTGGAGGAAGTGTAGGAGGGAGGTAAGGAAGAAAAGGCACAAGAAACAAAAACAATCTGCAGCATGCATCACTGAAAAATATTTCTTTCATATCTTATTCATCTTTGCATCCCTATCTGTCATGTGATGTCCCCAAGTACATATCTTATGATCCATCTATCTTGAATGCTTTGCTTTTCTCTGCGACATACACACACATGGCCCTCTCATACTTCTATGCCTTTGAACCCATCGTTGGTTTTTTTCAGGAATGGCTTCCCTATATTAATCCATCCAGCAACAGCCTACCTATCCTTGCATTGCTGACTAAGAATTATTACCTCTCCTCTTACCCCAGAAAATATGTCAACTCCTTCCCCTAGGATCCCACGCCCAGGGCATATCTCTACTGTTGTTTTCTTTATTTTTTTTCCTGGTCTCTTGTTCTTCTGAATTATTAAGAGGACACATCTGTTTTTTCTTGCAATATCTATCACATATCATATTTATTATGGTTACTTGTGACTGTTACTTCTGACTAGGCTATAATTTCTTTCAT
Organism: Avahi laniger; assembly: GCA_963575035.1. Lineage (NCBI taxonomy): Eukaryota > Metazoa > Chordata > Mammalia > Primates > Indriidae > Avahi > Avahi laniger. Next base: position 95,940 of record CAUYSK010047119.1, on the reverse strand, counting down.
TGTCTTTCCTAAAAACACAGGTTTATATTTCTCACAATGTTTAGCACAGTGCACTATATTTAATAAAAAGTTTACTGGCCGTCTACTATCCAGGTGATGTACTAATTTAATGGCTTATATCATTAAACACTTGGTAATGATAGCAAATGGTTAATAGGGCTTGCCATGTGTACGCACTTTTTTAAGTACTTTACATAATTAATTAATTTAATTCTCACTACCATGAGAAGTCAGTTTGCTAGCATTATCATTTCCATTTTCACATGTGGAAACTGAGGCACTGATAAGTTCAACAATTTGCCCAAGTTTAATAGCAAAGTTGGCACCAGACTTCAAACTCAGGCAGTCTGGCTTCAGAGTCAATGCTCTGGGCCATTATGTGACACTGCCTTGAGACTTGAGCAGATGTATACATCAACACTTTGGCCTAAGCATCACAATTCCTATTTCAGAGACGAGGATCAGAGAGGCAACATAATTTGTTCAGGGTCACACAGCTGATTGGGAAAGATGTGTTCAATATTATATTTAACTCCCAAATCCATACATCTTCTACTGCTGATGCTTCAATTGGAATAAAAGACTTACCTCTCCCTAGGGCATGACTCAAGTCCCTGTATTTTTCAGCAGAAGTTTTTTCTGCCCAACATCTATTTCCTTGTAGCACACACTGTTATTTCTTCAAGGATCTGTTCCCTCTCACACTCAATCCACAGAGGGAACACATGAATTGTATTCCCTTACGCTAACATGTCTTCTCCCAGGGAAGATATGATGCTCCTGAACACTGGGATTCCTCCTCCTCCTCCTTCTAGGTGAATCTCTTATGCATGATACATAGCAGGAGTTGAAAATATTCGTTGAATGAATCCTTTGCACATGGTACTTACCTACTATTTGTGGGACTGTTTGTTGAATTACATAGTAAATAAAATGGACCTCACCAAAGTATTAGGATGTTAATAGGCAGAGAAAGGCAAGTATCATCTATGCCTGAGGTATATTCTACTTCCTTGTACCATTCAAAGACAAAAGTATTTGAGCCACTAGAGGTTTCAGAGGCAGTTTTTATGGGCGGGCCCGTGTAGAATACTTAAGCAAACTCTGACCTGTTAGTCATAAGGGAGTGACGATACTGACAAATTCCACATCTTAGAGGGGGGGAAAAATCAACATTCTCCAGACAGAGTGGTAAAAGAACTATGATGCTTATCTCAATGGCAAAAATCAAGTAATTCCTATGTAGTATTGGACTAAGATTAAGATATTTAGAGTTTCTAAACAGTTAAAAACATTACAATATCCATCTATCCTCCACCCTTCCAAAAATATAGTTAAAAGCAAACATACATTCTCTAAACCAAAAATAATTGAATAAAAATCCTGTGAAATTCCAAATTTTTCCACTCATGATGACTTTAAAAAAAAAAATCAAATGTCAATGTTCTTCCCCCCAACATGCTAGTAGGAGCCTGCTCTCTTGTGTCCTAAGCATGTTCTTGTTTTTGGTTTTTTTCTTTAAGATAGTTGTTTGCTGCTTCTAAGAAGAAAGGCAATGATGATGTTAAGTGTTGACATGGTCACAAAAAGAGAGCTTCTCTGCTTGAGTCTCCTCTGGTATTGCACAGTGACCCTGACTTGAGACTTACTGGTCTAGGTGGATTCCCTTTTTCTTATTCAATACCTTGACATTCATTTTCCTTGTGCAAAAACCACCATTTATTTCCCATTACCCACAGCAGCATTGCCCTGTGTGTTTTCTGAAGAAAACGGTCCTGATTTTCCTAATATTCCTCATTTTGCACTGCATCCGCAGTGCAAAAAAGTGTTTTGAGGTCACTCATGTATGGGCCACTCTATCTCATTCATTAGGAATATCATGTTACACTTATTATCATATAAAGAACCCAATGGGAAAGGAAGAGGAACCCAGTGGTAATACTGTAGCTCCAGACAGCTGGCATTGGAATACCGTAATTACCACAGAATGAAGTAAAAAGAAAGGAGGCTAGTATAAATAGGGAAGTCAGACAAGTTGCAAATAATTAAATTACCATTCTTGTTAGTATCACACTCTAGTTCCTGCTTTTGACTAAAGACCTAACATTTCAATCAGCTACTCTCCAGACTGCTGAGTATAGGTTAGGATGGTTATATTTTTCACTCTACCTAACATAAAATAGTAGGAGTGGGGGTGAAAAGTCTGGGGAGGGAGTGGTATGCAAAAGGAATTGTTTGTCAAGAGAAAATTCAGCATGGATCTGTTATTACTTCCTTGCGCAGCCATTGATTCGTCTCCTTTCACTGGGTTTGGTCTACATTCCCCATTTTCTGTCTCTATTTATTGAAAGACAACATTAGGAGAGCTGGGCCCAGAAAGAAGACAGACCACAAGGTAGTTTTCATAATTGCTAATATTTTCTAAGTGCTTAAAATGTGCAGTCACCGTGCTAAGACTTTGATCACCTCATTAAACTCAGTGGCCAAGATGTAGGTACTTGTTAACCTAAGTTTGCAAATGAAGAAATGGAAGCATAGATGGACTTAGAAAAACTTGCTCAAGGTTACACAGCTGTGCTTTAATCACTATCTTAAAATGACAAATGAGCAATGTGAGTGGAATAACCTGCAATGGCTGAGTGAAAAGCATCCTCATCTAAAATCAAAAGCCCCAGACTGAAGTCTCAGTTCCTATTAAATTTTCTGGCCTCAGTTCTTCATCTGCTTAGCTTATGGGGTTATTGTGAAAATCAGCTAAGATAAGGTTTACTTTAAGGACTTTGTAAATGTACATGAGCCATACAAACACGATGCATTATCTTATTTCACATAGAGCAGAATATGTTGAGAGTTAGGAAGTTCCTATCACAGAACTTAAATTGAGGGATCCAGACTTAATATTAGAGGGAGAAAGATGACTATGCCATGACATATTCTGATAATTGTGAAATTGGGACAGACAGTGGAGGGTGGGCCCAAGATGCCTTCCAGGAAAGCAAAAGAGGAAATAGCAAATGGAAGATGCGTAGATGAGTAGGTGACGGCTGGTGTGGTATGGGGATGTTTAGATCTTTAGACCAGAAAAAAAAGAAGAAGAAGACAGAGACAGTGAAAGCCCGACCCAAAGCTACAATAGTATGAGGGAAAGAACAAAGTGAATTTTTCTCTGGCTGCTGGATTGTCTACTTTTGCTACTGTGGCTGCTGAAACAAAGACTATCCTACTCTGAAGAAGAGAAAACTATACCCTGGCTCTTCTGCATATTTGTTTTGGGGATGCATGGGCTATCTAGGCTACTTCTTTGGGCTTGGTTTCCTCCCTCCCTTCCTTCCTTTCGTCCTTCCTTCCTTCCTTCCTTCCTTCCTTCCTTCCTTCCTTCCTTTCTTCCCTCCCTCCTGTCTTTCTTACTGTCTGTCTTTCTTTTTTTCCTTGAGGGGAGGCTCTATAAAGTTGAATTTGAGATTTTTGCCAAATGTCTTAGACCAGTGGTCCTCAAATTTAGTAAGCATCAGAATCCCTGGGATTGATTTTTCAGGTTTAGCAATTTAAAGAAATACAGAATACATAGTTACATTTGAATTTCAAATAAACAACGAATAATTTTTGTATATGTTTCACATATTGCATGGGACATACTTATGCTAAAAAATCATTTGTTATTTATCTGAAATTCCAATTTAACTGGATATCCTATAATTTATCTGGTAGCATACTTGGGGGGAGCATGTTAAAATGCAGATTTACCAGTTCAGTATTCTAATTCTGTCAGTCAGAAAGGAGGTCACATGATCCTTCAGGAGATTTCAGGGCTGCTTGTTCTAAAGACAACACTTTGAGAGATGCTGGAAAAGCAGGATAATGCTGACTGGAGAAAGAAACATTTCAGGACAGGGCACCTGTCAGGAAAGAAGGGCAGTATGTACAGCCATGGTGAGCCTAGGGGATGCTAGAGGACCTGATCCTTGCATGGGAGCAGAGATAGCTCTGAGTGCTGGGACCCCAGCAAGCCAACAAGAGAAGACACTGATTGAGCCCCCCTGTTGTGCCATTTAGCCGTCCCAACAACCACGTGAGGAAGATCACTATTATTATCTCCATCTCATTAGATGAGGAAATAAAAGCTCAGGATTAATTAACTTGCCAGAGGTCATATAGCACACAGGTAGTACTTAGGGAAATCAGGGTTTGATCTAAGACCAATTGTTTTCCAAGTTCACGTTCTGAACCAGTCCTATGCAACAATAGAAGGTTTGAGGAATTTTGCCAATTCGACTATTTTTTTTCCATTCAGTGACTTCTTCAAATTGCTAACTTACCTCAAGTGTTCTCAGTAATGTGACTTCTGCCCTCCGGAAGTGTTCAAAGATCTCTACATTCTAATGACTAGTAGGCAAAGGGCCTGGGTGTTTGTGAAAAACCTAAAGATTCGAGCTGCTAAAAAAGTTGGAGGCCTATTAGATAGGTATTAAGGAAAGCTTTTTGGTCCAGGAGTCTCAGTCACAGCCAGAGCCATCATCCTGAAGGGTAGTATGTCGGGGTGCCCTCTTTCGAAGAATAGACCAACAGTGGTCTCACCAGATGACCTGAGACAGCTGAACAGACTCTGAAGAGGATGTTAGGTGAGACCACTAATTACAGGAACCGGGATGATAAAGGAATTGGAGCCAATTCAACCAGAAAAGAGACAGCTCAAGGAAAAGCATGGCTGAGGCTTTCTAACATCTGTAGAGCTAGCAGAGAGAAAAGGCAATGAACAAGGACAAACATCAGCTGGAAAAGGGTTTGATTCAATAAATATGTGGTGGATTGCATTGTTATTCCAAATCTTCACTGCCTTTGTCTGGGTTATCTCGCTCCCTGCCTTGTCCTTCCTTGTGGGATGAATCTATGTGATTTGTGTTGCCCAATGAAAAGTGGAAACCCTAACAGCCAGTATGTGATTCTCCACGACCTCTTTTCCTCTGCCATGAGACTGGAAATGGCTTCTCCCTCAGCCAGGATCTCAGAGGAAATCAATGTAAGAGCAGGGCCAACCTGATCTGCGACAGACACGCAATGTAAGCGAAAAATAAGCCTGACATTTTAGGGCCATTAGTTGCTTAGCTGTCCTGACCAATAAAATAAGAAAGCACTCTCTGAAAATTGGAGATGAACAAGAATGTAAAGGACTACTTGAAGAAGCACTGAGTTCCCCAGACTGGAAGTAATCGGACAGAGAAGAGAGCTTTAAGACCACTTTGAAAAATGTATATTAAAAAAAAATAAATCAAAAGTCAGGGAGAGGTGGATTTTAATTTTGGCTGAGTAGTTGGACCTTAATCTCCTTTCCACATCTGAGCTTCTGTACTATATTAACAGGAAGTAAGTAAAAGGAGGTGCAAAATGAGCAAGGCCAATTTTGTATATCACTGCTTTAAACTCACTTGAAGAGGAAGAGCACAGTGACATCAGGGTAGATTAATCTCAGACTGTGGTCACTGAAACTTAGAGTATTAACTTATACTTGTTTGAGAACAGACTTCTGGAATGTAACTAAAAGGAGAGTTAAATATTTATATGGTTTGAGATTAACCATAAAAGACATTCAGGGGAGGATCAGAACACAAGAATAGCCAGGGAAAGGGTAATTCAGTCATTACCATGAGCCTCTCCCCAGAACTCTTCTGTTAGATGTACTCTGCCAACCCACGCACTTGGCCAGAGATCAGAGAAGACAGGGCCGCAGAGTGGGATACCATCATTCCATCCAATCCACAGTACCCAGATAAATACCCAGTCAGTATCCACTGTCTTCTCTCTTTTCTTCCCTGTTGATTCCTTTCATAATTTACTAAGCTTATTCCTCTACTTCTACCTTCCATTTACTTGGACCTCTTAACTTTATCTCTCTTAATAATCTGATCTCTCATCATTTTATTGTCTCCCAGTAATCTGCTCTTGTTTCCATCTACTCATTTATGTAAGTCACCAGTGAGAAAGTTTAGAATGAAAAAGGCTAAAAACATATCAGAATTATAAAATGAGGGAATACTTTATGCACAAAATGAAGTAATCAGCATGTAACGGTGTGTGTACTATGTGCAAGCATGGCTTGTGGAAAAAAGAGATCTAGTCTAAACTTCAGCTCCATTGCTTATGACGTGGGTGACCTTGAACAAGTCACTTAACCTCTCAGTGTCCTCGGTTTTCTAATCTTTAAAAATGAGGGTAATAACTACCTGGCAGTAATGTTGTAGAGATTAAATAACATAAAATATGTTATAGTGCTAACACATAATGGGCACCAGGTAAAATGTCAATATTATATAGATTACGTAATGTTTTAGTTCACCTTGGATCTGTATTTATAATTTCATCTCAGCTTAAATGCATTAAAAGGTGGGACCATTTTCTGTTGGTATTTTTCATTGTCTACAATTTTGCTGGACACAGGAAGGTATAATAAATACTCTAAGACATGGAACTAAAATCTACTCCCAGGCATATTCTATATTATTTTTAACATATAATATATGTTATGGTCTAAATGTTTGTGCCCCCCTAATTCCTATGTTAAAGCCTTAACTCCCAGTGTGATGGCATTTGGATGTGGAGCCTTTGGGAGGTTGATTAGGGAGGTGATTAGATTAGGACATGACGTTGAGGCCCCAATGGTGGAATTATTGTCCTTATAAGAAGAGGAAGAAAGACCAGAGGATTCTCTCTTCACTGTGTGAGGACACAGCAAGAAAGACACTGCAGGCTAAGAAGAGGGCTCTCACCAGAAACTATCTGTTGGCACCTTTTGAACTTTTGAACTTCCCAGCCTCTAGAACTGTGCAAATATAATTCCTGTCATTTAAGCCACCTCGTATAGGATATTTCATAATAACAGCTTGAGCTAAGAATATGTACACTTGTAATCACCCCCCAGTTTTGCACTTAGATAGCAGGTCTCATGTTAGGACAACTGAGTGAAATTCAGGAATACTGCCTTAGTATACAGGATTTGTAGTGTCAATAATATTTTGTTATGACCCAAGTCCTGCACATAAGAAAGAGAATAGACACAATTCCAGTCTTTAAGAATTTTACATTCCAAATGAACTAGGGCATTTAGGCAGATCCTTTCTTCTCCCTATCGAATATTCATTCTTCCATCGTTCTTGCTAATAGAACTTAAGATTGTGTGAACTGTCAGTGTTCACATCCCTAGGCAATGTCTCACAATGGTCTAAGGTAATCACGAGAATCTTGTTTTCTGCATTCCCGGCCTCCTTTAAAGTTTGTGGTGGCCTTGAGATGTAAGGAGAAATCACTAAGGGAGCTTCTGCGAAAGCGTTTGCTTTTCTGACAAAAAGAGACAGATATGGCTGGCAGCCCCTGCCTCCATCCTGTCCTGGCTTGAACATGCAAGTACTGCTGGCCAGTAGCAGCCATCGTGTGACCCTGTTATGACAACCACGAGAAAGGAAAACCAACATGCTAAAAAAAGTGGAATAGAAATATAAAAAGAGAAGAAAGGTATTGATTATATTGCTGAATAACTGAGCCAAAGGCAGCATCTACCTACTTCTAGACTTGTTACATAAGAAAATAAACCTCCATTTAAATCATTATTAGTTATATTTTTTGTAAATTGAAGCCAAATACATTTCTGATAAATGTCAGATAAAAGGATAATATATAACAGAATTTCTGCTGCTATGAAATTTCAGGACAAGTAGGCAGTGGGGTGAAATATCATTGGTGTGGAAAAAAAAATGGAAAAGGGAAAGTTTTTCTGAGAAGCTCTTTCTCATAAGAACACAATTTATTTGAGCAAATAAACTCTTCATATTGCTAAGAAATGATAAGCAGAGAACAGCTGTCAATGGAATTTTATAGGAAAACATTTTGATTTTCAATATTTAGAATATTCTTAAAGTAGATACATTAGGGAACAAAAAACTATTTCAATACTGAAAGGAAAAGGAAAAATATAATGTATACATCTCAAAACACAAACAGAGAACGCTAGACATATATGGCTATCTGATGATAAAAAAGTTATTTGGGGGAAATTTTTTATAGTAAATATGAGTTATACAATATTGTTAATTAACACACACAGTTTTACCAGCTGTCTCCATGTTTGTCAATATCCTGTGCTGAGATACTTAAAGGAAACTAAGCATCAGTATATTCCATTTAACTTTTTAAAAAATTTGGCTGCAGTCTGTTTTCTTATTCCTAACTGATCACAGCCTCCGCCCCAAAATCACTTTGTGTTCCCATGCTAATTTGATTGTTTTGAAGTGCTTAGCTTACTGTTAATGCCTACTGAGACATTATTTGTCTCAGGATTAATTTAGCAATCTACTTTACTTTTCATTTTCATAAATAGCTTAATTTTATGCTTGTAGGCCTATGAAAAACTTCTAATACAGGCAGATCATACCTACAAAATTTTTTTCATGGAGGTGTTTGATAATAGTTAGCAGTGTATGTACCTTTTCCGTTGACTTCTTTAAAAACTAGCCTTCCTGTATTTGTAATACTTACTGGTTATTACAAAATTTGCCAACTCAAATAACATTTTGTGATTTGCTGTATTCAGAGGGATCAGAGCCAAATACAGATTTACCAAAGACATTTCTTTAACATATCTATTTAGTCACAGTAGCAGTTTGGATTGTGCAACTAATCAACGTATAAATGTGTTAGTCTTTCTGAAATTTGTCCCACAGAGTTCTGACATAGAATGATTTGCCTTAAATGATCAAATATCAATTTTAATAGCAATTGAGATGAATTTTCTAAATTGCCTTTTTCTGAAAACTATTATCAAAAAATGTTTTACATAGCTGTGAAAATAATAAAATTCAGTTTCATTATGTAAGATCATTTTTAAAAACATAAAGGTATCTATCTATATATAGATATAAGATATATATCTTAGATATATAGTACTATTTTAAAGTAAATTTAAAATGGTAATAGAATCTAAAATTATTGTAAAATAAAATGTTTATTTAAAAACCAGGAACAGAGGAAACATAAACCAAGGCATCAAAGTTTTTTTTTTCCTCCTGTTTTATAGACAGCCATTATTTTCTCAGTCATAGTGAAAATTAGCTTCTCCTTCATCAGCCTATAGAAGCTATGAGGGCAGGGAATGGATTGGTCTTGTTCACCCCAATATTGCCAGCATCTAGAACAGCATCTGGCACATACTGTACCCCACAAGTATTTGTTGAATTAATAATATTCTTCCCTGCTTCAAAACCTACAGTGGTTCCCCATTGTCTACTAATTCAGCACAAATTCATCACCCCAGCATCTAGGTCTTCTTTATACATACCCTGCCCTAGCCCAACCAGAATAAAACAAGTCATGCCTACACCATACATTAAGTTTTTTGGATATAAAGCACACCTTGTGCAAAATCCTAACTTTCCACTTCACTCCTCCCCAAAAGATTTGCATTACCTTCCTTTTTAAAAAAGACTCTTGTCCCTCTAGCCAACAGGATTTCTTTCCTTTGTACATTGCCACAGTGTTTCTTATGACACTTGACATATTTTGTTTTTGATTATATGTACAGTGTATTCATGTCTTATCCCTCATCTACATTGTAAGATCCTTGGGGAAAGGGAGAATGAGTCCTTATATTACTTCCCATAGCACAGTGCACATGGTGGGCCTTTCATTCAGAGTCCTGAGTGTACATACCTAGTATTTATGTATGTTTGGACCATCAGAGTTCATAGCTGTGAGAAGGAAGGTACTAAAGGAGGACACATCTTATTAGAGCTACATGCTGTGGTAAGGACATAGCCTCTGCATCAGCCTGCATGAGCTGAATCTTCACTCTGCTGCTCACTAGCTTTGTAGCCTTGAGTAACTCACATAATCTTCTAAGGCTGTTTCCTCATCTGTAACATGGTAGTAATATTACTTCAAAGGGCTTTTGTACCAATTAAGTGAGATAGAGTATACAAAATTCTTCATACACATGATAAGCAACCATTAATATTCATTTTATATCATTATTATTTGAACTTAAGATGTTTTATTTTTTTAATAGCTGATATGCTTGCTTTGCAATATTGGATTACAGATTAGAAAGCATCTCTGCACTGACTAGCTCTCTGTCAGCAAAGCAATAATAATAACCAAATAATTTAGGTCTCAACATATTTAGCTTACAAAACTCAGAAAATTTCTGTAGTTCTCCATTTAATTTGCAATAAAGAACTATGATAGGTTTCTTATCATAGTATTTAATGTGCAATAAATTCATTATTAGGTTATTATCAATGACTGTTTATAAATACCTCTGGTTACTCATTTAGTATTTATAAAACATATTAGTGAATTACTGCTCCACTGAAATGAACACAAATTGAAATATCTAAGCCACTGTATCTTAATTGCAAGATAGGGTCTTGCAGCTTTCTGGTCCTAGTACAGGAGACTATAGGAGCACACACATTAATTAACAGAGCACAAGAGCCAGGAGGGTACCGCTCAAGGAACTTTCAAGATAATGTTACCATTTGCTCGATTCTAATTTAAATAACTTGAAGTTCTTACAACATTGGGCTAAAAAGTAGGCTGTTTACACAAAGCGGGTATGAAAGACATCTTTTTGGCATTTTGCAAAATGTTTCTTTTAAAGAACAAGTTCTTATAGGCCTGCACTGATAAAAGAAACTTTATTAGATATAAAGGAGGAGCCTGTACTTCTAGTGGTATTGTACCCAGAGGATTTTAGTTAAGTCACATCTAAACTTTTAGAGTCTTTGAAATACAACCAGTTGGACCGTTAAGTGGATCCTCTTCACTTAAAGTGGATAATTGTTATAAAAGAAAAATAATATACAAAAAGAGTTATAGAAGAGACAAAAACATATTAAACTCTTTTCTAGTGTTCTCATTCTGATGATTTTTGGGAATTGTAGCTGAAGAAGTATGGTCCATCCCTGAAATTGGTTTCCTGTATAACACATTACTTTGAATGTCACCAATCAGCCCTTGGATTTCTTTAGGAGATTAAAGACCAAAATTGAAAATGGAGTGAATGCCTAGTTCAGTCTTAGAAATTAAGACATCAGCAGTGTAATGGAAGGCAAGTGAAAGATAAACACATTTGTTTTTCCATCTGTTATGACACAACTAAAACATTCTTCCCATTTTTTCCTTAATAATATGTTTCCTGGCAACAAGTGACAAAAATTCCTAATCAACCACATCTTTCATAATTCTTGGTTCTCTGAAAATGCAGAACTAATACTGTTATTTAGATTTCTGGTATATAAAATCATTTTCAGAAAAAGATTTTTATGTATATAAAATAAAAGGATATATATATATATCATATATATGTAATAGATTAGTAAAGAAGCATGACATTAAAACCATAAGGGCGTGTTATATATCCACTTTGGAAAATAATTGGGAATTATCTGGTAAATTTGTTATAAACCATCAATGTAAATCAGTTTTCCAAGAGATGCTCTTTCACATGCTCTTTGACAAGAAGTAAGTGCTAAGAATCTTCTGAGCTGCATTTTTTATAATCTCTCTTACATATACATACACACGTGGAGATTTTTCAAATGTTCATCAAGAGCAGAATGGATTAACACAACACAGAGTGAAAATTTCTTACAGCTACATGCCACAACATGTATAAATATCATGCACACAATGTTGAGCAAAAAATCAAGTAGCAAAATAATACACATATAACACATTTCATTAACACATAAAGCTCAAAATGTATGAAATTAACCAGTGTTTTGTTTAGGCATACAAATATGTGTGGCAAAAATCTAAAGAAAAGCAAGGGAATGATGAACATAAAATTCAAAATTAGGACCTGAGATGATTCCACAGGAGATAATCAAAATAATATTTGTTTTCTTTAAGTAGGTGGTAGGTACATGCTTGTTGATTACATTATGGTTCTTTATATATTGCATGTATTTAATAAGTCTTCCTTTTAAACCACTCAATATTTGGTAAAAACAGTAAAAATAAAGGGAGCTAAACAATCATTGCCATTATTCTATCTAAGCAAAATATTTAAAGAGTAATATAATCTTTCAGTCCTTCATAACTCATCCATTTGTGTGTGGTCTGGAACATTATTTCCTGATGTCTATGATATTATGGCAATGTTTATTTGCTGTAAAAAAAAAAAAAGATGAGATGGCACAACTGGCAAGTCTGGTTCATTGTGGTCTGTGATGCTACAAAGATCAAATTCCATAAAGCACTTGACAGGCTGTCCCAGGTCTTTTGTGTTTGACAGTGTTTAGAAATGAAAAGTTATTGTGAAGACTCTCTCAAGGACATATTGTAAAATAAATTCATATAGGAGGATTCCTTTCTTATTTTGATCTGTCTTTTCATGAAATAGTTTTATATTATATGCTTCTAGAATGATTTTTTTAAATGCAATCCAGCCTCTGAAATTCCACACATATTTAGTGTGTTTGTATGTGCTCTAATACAATTAAATTATAAAACCCACAGTTCCTTTTTTAATATTAATGACATTTATTGTATCTTCTCATTTCACATTTTTGCTTCTGTCAAGAAATTTTAGTTAAGAATTGTTGGTTCAAAAGTCTTTTACTCTCAACAAAAGTTTACACATTATTTATAAGAGAGACCCTTATTTTTACATCAAAATATCAATTTGGAGGTATTTTATGTATATTTTTCTACTTACAACTAAATGGGCAAAATTATGCTATTAAATATTATGAAGTATTACTCTGGAGTATTTTATGTTTTAAAATACCACATACCAAGTTATTATACAATTATACCAAAATAGCAACAGTCGTGTTTTTTTTTTTTGGAATTTTCATTAAAGTTATATTTAAAACAGCCAAATGAACAAATATGACAGCAACATAATGATATGTTGCTATCATTAAATGAAGCACTGTATTGACATAAATTGTACTCCCTTCTATCCCCTTGATAGATTCCTGTGTTCCTCAATGTCATTATCGTAGAAATCGATGCATTTGCTTTGACATGACATCATGTTTCACAGCATCTTATATTTAAAGGAATCTCTATATGGAGTGAAATTTAAAATTTTAGCTTTAATATATTTGAAGACATCGTAAAATTTTTATGTAAAAACATAACCTTATATCGCTTAACTTTTCCATATGTTACCCCTATGTGAATGAAATAAAGACCGGGAGAGTAGAAATTGTTAATGAATGCCTAAGGACAAGCTGAACACGACAGATCATTCGCCCTTGGATTCAAGGCAAAATTATTTTACAATTTCTGTGATGTAATTTATAGAGCGTAGATTTTTGAGTCTGACAGATCTGCTTTCACACTTCAGCTCTTTAGCTATGCATATTTGAGCTTGTCACTGGGGTCTCCTCACCAGAAAGAATACATACGGCTTTTGTGGAGACTAAATGAGATAATGGAGGAATAATTCCTGGCATTGAATTAGTACTCAGTAAATGTTCCCCCTGCTTCCACACCCCAACTCAAAATGGAAGTGAAATTTTTCTTAATACGTGAACATCAGGCCATTGCGAAGATAATAAGCTACTTTCTTGTCCTTCAAAGCACTCCCCAGTGATTTTTGTGAGATAAACCACAGACCTCAGCATCCCCACCCTCCTGTGTCCTCCCACTCAGTTCACAGATATTTTGCTATCCATCTCTTCGTCCTTGGGGTTTAGGACAAAAGAAGGAAATAGCTGTTTCAGAAAACAGAAAAATTTACAGTGGAGGAAAGAGCTGGAAGTTAATAAGTCATTATCATCGTCATCTTTAGAAAAGTTAATATAAGACATGAGTTGTGACTAACATGCTTCCTATATGGAATGGCAATGCCATCGTGTGGTTTTGTAGGAGACCAAGGGAAACCTCATTGAGCTGAACATTCAACCTGTATTTCTTTCATATCAACTTTGTGCTTAGCATTATGGAAGGCCTTATAGTGGATACTGGTTTCTGAAGACAGAACCAGATATAGAAGAAACTTAATATAACATTATTTTTCTACGTGTATACCTAAGGTTAATGTCTCTCTCACATCCCTATTATACTATGTAGTAATAACTAAATCTCAATAAAACCAGGGACTTCCCCTATTTTACTAGAGATGCAGCTACATTCCATCGGTACTTCCTAGCACAAGTATGGGATGGGAACGGCAGGATGTATTCGTGTGAGACCATTGGCGTTGGGTCATCACAAGTATCCAGGCGGTTGTGTGCTGACACTGCATCCTGGTCCCAACGGGCCCTTTGATTGTGATCTGCACAGTTTAATTTTGTTCTGTGTTAACACACAAGGTTTAAGGTCTCCCAGTTATTTGTGCTTCATCTAAAATAAGGATTTTCTTTTTTTTATAAATGACCAGATAGTAAATACCAGGCTTTGCGAACCATACATCTCTATCACAACTACTAAACTCTGCTATTGTAGCCTCAAAGCAGCCACAGACAATAGGTAAATAAGTGGGTGTCAGTCTTCCAGTAACACTCAATTTACTAAAACATATGGATCTAAACCATTCCCACCTGCATTGAAGAACTTTGTTTTGGCCAAGTCTTCCTAGGGGATATGGGGGATGTAGGGTTGTCAAAGGCCTGTCTGCCCCAGGACCCTATTTAGAAATGTTTTCTGTTCTCACTCAACAATGGGCAAGGAAAAACCCTTGGGTCTTAACTGCTCTACAGAGTAGGGCCTATGAGCCCAGCTTCTCTTTTGTTCTCAGAGTCGCCTCACTAGTCCGGTTTCAAAGGTCAAGTTCACATTGCTCAACATCTTATTCTATGTGAATGGCAGTACTTGCAGTTGTACAATATGGTCCAGCATGGTGAGGGGTACAGGGCTTCTTCTTAGGTAGAAGAATGCCCTATAGCCCAATGCCCACCACCACCACCCTACCCTGAAAATCTTCTCTTTCTCCATTCTGCACAAATATTATCAAGACTCGGGGTGGGAATAGAAAAATGGCTTAGTCTGAAAACATATTCTTCCAAGTATATGGTTTGTGGCATATATTTTGTGCAGAGTCCTTCAAGGCTTAGACTTGCAAAATTCCAATAAATTCAAGCTCTTCTACCTCAAAAGCTTTCTCTCCATAAATAGGGAGGGTAGAAAGGGTGTACAGATGTAAAAAGTGCTTATGTTTGTGTGAGAGATCAAACTTAGATGAAATAGTTAAATAAAAAACTTCCCCAAAACTTAGTGGTTTAAAACAACAACAAATTATTATTTTTCGTGATTCAGGTGGTTCTTCTGCCAGTATTTGCTTGGACTCTGTTAAGGTTGCATTGAGCTGGCAGTTGGCTGGGGTCTGAGCTCAGCAAGCACATCTGGGAAAGCTGGGCCTCTCTCTCCACGTGCTCTTTCATTCATCCTAGGCTTCATGACATGGTAGTTTCAGGCAACATTCCAAGGGAGTGAAAGCAGAAGGTGAAAAATCTCTTAAGGCCTACCTCTGTAAGTCACATAACATCACTGCCACCATATTCTGTTGGTCAAAGAAAGTTGCACACCTACCCTAGATTAAAATGGTAAGGAAACAAACTTTACCCTTGATGGAAGAGCAGCAAGTCACATTGCAGAAGGACATGCTTACTCTGGTGGGAGGAGTCTACAGCCATGTTTTAGAGTCTACCACATACCCAAGAGCAAAGCTGTAGCTGAGGGCAACCTTGTCATGTGCTCATCATGGTGGTCATCTGATGGTAGGTGGCTATATGAGGATGGAGTTGATACCTGATTGGACAGTGGGTTGTATAGGTTGTGCTCTATATAAAGGTACCCTATAAAAAGGGAAATAGGGCAGAAATGAAGCCGAGGTTCCATTCAGCCAGCTGGATGCCCTGAAGTGAATTCGTTTCCACCAGGAGGAAGGGTCATCCACTTGCCCAGCTGCATGTCTGCAGACTCTCTGTCCAGTGGGGATGTTTTCTAATTCACACAAAGCATTGGTTAGGCCAGTGGAGGCCCTGCTGGATACCAACTTTCTGTGAATCAAATACACACTGGATCTTGATGAAGACTAAGATTTTTACCACAAAGTTTAGGTAGTTAATGCCAAAGCTGTACAGTGTTTGCAGTGGGAGGAGAAAGTGAGAAAGAAATTGGATTGGATGTTGTTCCTGGCATAGTCCCTCTGCTCCTGTACATTCGTGGGAATGAAGCTACTTCCTCAGACCTTGGGGGGAGTGTCCCCAAAGATTGTCCCTGGGCCTTTAGAGGATGCCCCACACAGATGATGATTTTGCCCTCTCCTCCTCCCCTTCCTTATCATTCCCAAATCCTTTTACCCCTTCCCCACTGCGATCTCCTTGTCTCCACTCCCCTTTTACCTGTTATCCACCAGCCCTTCCAAAAGAAATAAATTTCCTTCCCCAGCAGCAACTTTATGTCTGCACTCCAAATGTCAGCAGCATGCCAGGGAGGGGAGAGGGCTGTGACCTTAGGTCTGTGAACTTGCTTGGGAATGCAGAACAGGTGCACCCTGATTCTGTGATCAGGGGAGGAGGTATGTTGAAGGGATCCTACCTTGGACAACAAATGAATTTTCTCCTAGTAAACTGAAAATAAAATATATGAAGACACTGAAAAAGTCTAATTTTCTTCAAAATTCACCTACTGACATGCATGAAAAAAATCAATATTTCTCTTTTTAACTTAATTACAATGATGCTATTTATTTTGGCCTAATACCTCAAATCTGTTAGGCTAAAAGAACATCTTCATCCACTATGGCTTGAGTTCCTTAACAAATTATCATAACTTATCTGGCAATGAATGTTACCATGCCTAGGTAGCATCTCTCCGCAATACTTACTTCAAGTTGTTGGAGGCAGGAGGGACGTGAGGACCAAGGGAGGAAGGAAATTTACTTTATGCCACTGCTCTGGAATTAATAAATATCAAGGTGATTTGAACTGATCCAGGAGTCCCAGTTGGCTGGCAGGGATTTGCAGAGGCAATGAGAGGGAAGAAAATCATTTTAAGAGAGACATAGATTTTCAGAGGTGTGAGACTGAGTGTGGTATGATCAGGGGAAAGTAAGAGATCTGAGTTTTCTGAAATAAGTGGGGTATTCTACTTCCATATTTCTAAAGTTATAAAATTTTAATTACGGTAAGCATTCTTTACATAAAGGTCTGGTAACTATAATTATTGATAATATTCTTAGTAATTCTTATTCTTACAAATACAAATGGTAAATTGTTATCTTATTTTACTTGTTTCTGTGATATGATGCTTCTCATGATATTGTCATGCTTTATGATCTGGATAATTGGCACAAGGTTGCTTAATCAAAGTCAGAAGAAAATTATTAGAAATGTTTCAACAGATAAAGAGTATGATCATGCAGCACTGCTTGCAATAGCAAAATTTGACAGCAATCTTCATTGCCCAACAATACAAAACTACTAAAATATGTCCATACAAAGGGATAGTATGTAACCATTAAAAGTAATGCTTTAAAAATGAATTTATTGACCTGGAATGATACATTAAGTAGAAAACTGGCTACAAAATAAGTCTCAAAATGATTTAGTTTTTATTCTGTAAACATGTCTCTGTCTTCCTCTATATCTCTCATTATACTCTCCATCATTTTCAATACAAAAAAAATCTGGAAAGCTGTATGACAGAAATGGTCTGATAGCACTGATTCATCTTGGTATGAGTAATTCTGGGTATTTCAAAACTAATTCCTTTTAGTTTTCTGTATTTTCTGATTTTTCTTTAATGAATATTTATTACTTTGTAATTTAAAACAATCATTTTACAGAAAAAGAGAAATCAATTTAGGGAAAGATTGAGTCAGGAATACTTGAAGTACATCTTTGAGGTCAACATCATGCAAGACTGTCACCATATTTTCCCACAAAATAGTCTTTGGTGCCTCTGTCAGAATTTAGGGCTAGCTAGATTGAATATTAGTCTGACTCAGCATGGCATTTCCTTTTGCTCTTTTGCTAATGCTTAAAAGCTTGAAACTCTGTACCTATTCAATACATTTCATCAAATATTTATTGAGCACCTACTATGTGCCAAGCATTAAGGCTATAAGATTAACAAGACACAGTTCTATTGCAATTTAAGTCAATAAGTGCCCTCATAGCTCTGTGTTCTGCTTTGAAACTCTGAGGTGTTTGTTCTGATAATATTCTATAGGGAAAAAAATTCATACAAAACAATATCCAAGAAAATTCATGCTAAAATAATCTATCTTCTCACTGTTTTAACTCTTGTAATATTTTAAGCATAATGTAGGATTATGCTGAATCATTATTTTAAAAAATTCACATATTTGTGGCTCTTCACTATAATACCACCTCTATTCTCCATTCAAATCAACATTTCAATTCAACGTCTTTTAGCAGAAATTATTTCAATCTGTTTAGCCTTTGAGCCAAAGTCTCTCAATTCGACTTTGAGATCCTGACTAAAGACTCCAGTTCTCTCATGAGGCAAAATTTTTTAAAGGTTAAATCAGGAAGTATGTTTCCAACTAAAGTTGCTAAACCCTGGGTAACCAACAGTTAAGAAACCGAAATTATTTAAAGTTGAACTTAGTAACTCTATACAAATGTGCTCATTACATTACATATTACAATTATCTTTCTTCATCTTTGTTGCTCATTAATTATTATTGCTATATCTGGAAGATATTTCTTGTTTGTTTGTTTGTTTTTCCCAAAACAATTCTCTTGGCATGGAGTTTATATGAATCTGAGTGTAAAACCTGGAGATCATCTTGTACCACTGTTTTATTACGTGGAAGAGAAAATTTGAGCCAGAAGTAAAGTAACTCACAGGAGTGTAAGTTGTTTTTCACAGGTATGTGAAAACTGGTAGTGACTGTTGTTAGAAACTTGTCCTTCAGATAACCAGTCCATTGCTCTTACTTGGATTAGTTCTCCCTACCGTTGAGTTAAACCATTCTTTGGACCTGTAATTTGCTCAAGACATTATGCATATTGCTTTTTTTTTCCATGATATTTGGTGGATCAATTTACTGATTTAACAGATATGTACTGAGTACCTATTAAGTGCCAGGGACTAGTCTTGGCATTAATTCAAATTGTAGCAGAAATTATTAGACAGTGAGTATTGTTTCAAAACCATATAAATGAACATTTTGTGGCTGGTCCTGTGTGTGTCTGTATATATACATATATATATGGGGGGGGGAGGAAGGGAGAATGTGTACTTTTTTCCCTTTCTTTCCTGTGTAAAATCTGCCAAATTTTCTATCTTAACTGTTATTATGTGCCAAACATGTGCTATTAAAATTAGCTTGTTTCTGAGAAGCATGTCTACACTAAGGCTCCTGGGTTTTATTTTATGATAAAATACTAATTTTTCCTTTATAAAAAATTCTTTATTTTATAATTTTGAATAGGATGATACTTTCAGAATTGTGCATCTGATTAGATTAGGGGGCATTAAACATTTCAGCAGAATAATATGTTTTCCTGGGCCCGCAGCATTTTCATCTTATTGTGAAGTAAAAAAAACTCTTATTAATTTTAAGACTTTCCTTTCATAACGATATGAAATAGTACAACTCATGTATGAAATTAGTACAGCTTGAGCATCCCTGATCTGAAGATCCAAAATCTGAAATGCTCCAAATTCTAAAACTTTGTGAGTGCCAACATGACAACACAAGTGGAAAATTCCACACATAACTACTTAACACAAACTTTGTTTCATACATAAAATTATTAAAAATATTATATAAAATTACCGTTAGGCTATGTGTATAAGATGTATATGAAGCATAAATTTTGTTTTAGACTTCAGTCTTATCCCCAAGATATCTCATTATATATATGTAAATATTCCAAAATCTGAAAAATAAAATTCAAAATCCAAAACACTTCTGGTTCCAAGCATTTCAAACAAGGGATACTCAACCTGTACAAGTAATGCCAGACTCAGAAATACCACTTCCTTCTTTAAATTATCTGTCTCCATTGTAAAACTGACAGTCAATTTTTAGTAATTCCTGGTCATTTTTGTATTTCTTCTGTTCTCTTTTTCACTCCGCAGATGGCATTTTGGTCCCATATCCTTGCTCCCTCTTTTTATAGGTGTGTCCTAGCTTTTCATTTCAGTTGTTATTTAATGTTACTAGTCTTGCTGTCAGTGCATTCCAGTCTTTGGATTCCAGATTGCTATTCTATATCCATCTGCTCTGTCCTGATTGTCAGAGAAAATTGTTGCTCTCAGCCTGATGGGACATCAAAACTCTGACAATCTTTGGCTCCTGCTTAATTCAGAGATGGGTGGTATATGACAAAGGATACAGACTTTTTGGTTGTACATTTAGTACATCTCCCCAAATTTCCAAAGACTAACACCAACCTCCATTTAGAAGCAAACAGCAAAGAAAGTTGCAGGACCGCCAAAAAAGAGAAGGGAATTCGGGGAGTTAGTGTTTTCAGTTCTGTACTTAAGGGCAAACATTACCAAGTTAGTGTGGTAATATATACAAATATCTCCTGAACTGTTTTTGGAGGGGAGAGGGAGCTTAAAATTGCTTGTGGATACTGATATTAAAACTATGCAAACACATAAAGTTTCCTTGATGTTTGCAAAAAAGCCACAATATACAAAATGAACAAAGAATTACCTAATTAATGGCTTAAACCTAATTCATAGTATCACAGTGTCACAGTATAAAATAGTACTATGGAGGCCAAAATCAGTGTCTTAAGACTAGCCAAGTACTAAAGGTACACTTGTTTATACTGCACTAACCAGTATTTCAAACCTTATTTTTAGGTCACACATAACACTAATTAACCAGTAAATAAGCACCATAAGAGTATGGGTCAAAATGTAGGAGGAAGGCCACAGCTAAACGTTATAGGAAAACCTGCCACCGTATAATTAAAGATGCCACCAAAAAGTTTTTAGCTATTTTTCTATTTATATTCCTATGTACTTTTGAGATGGAGCCAAATAAATGAGTTCATAGAAAGGTATAAAGGGCATTTTAAGTCCCAGTGTTGGGTGTGTCAGTGTTTGTTGTAACAGCAGAAGGAAGGCTGAAACAGAAAGTTGTAAATACCATAAAAGGAAAAAATAGTGTTTACATTTTTTTCTCTTAAAAATAACGGCACGAATCTACCATCTTCCTAGAGTGTGCGTTCTCACCTTCCAAAATAGATAGTGAGCTTTTAAACACCCCTACAGAAGAAGCAAGCCCTCTCTAGGAAACCACAATCTTTTCCCAAACAAGGACAGCGGGGTTCTTTCTATTGTCGCTGTTTTGCCTTCTCATCTGGGAATTGGTTTGCTTTTCGATAGCCGCCCAGCAAGGCGGGGTGCGCGCCAACTTGGCGAGGCTCTGCCAAATTGCAGGGACTGTCCTTTGGAAGAGAGAGGCTCCTCCTTTGGACGTGAGGCGCCCCTACCAGAGCCCCCGCTTACAGAAACGGAAACCACTAGTGCGCTGAAGTCAAGTGATGAAATCAAGACTACATGGGAAGGAAGCTCACAAACCTAACTGGTGACAGAAGCTGCTGAACTCTGCCCGAGGAAGCCACACGGGCCAACAGTTGCTGCCCCCATGAAGTGGTCCTCGGGGTGCTGAGCCGCTCGGTCTCCGGCCGCGCGCGCCTTCGCTCTGGCGAACCGAAGAGGAAGGGAAGCGTGTGAAGGAAATCTAGATCTGGTTCCCCGAGGACCCAGACTGTGTGTTCTGGACACACGGTGACCGCTGCCACCAGGTCAGTGCAGGATTCCTCAGACGCAGACGGGCTGGGAGGCACGACTCCGCGCGGAGCGCCAGCCTCGCCGCCTGCGGAGAGAGAAGCCGCGCGGCCGGACGCTCGGGCGGGACGGCGCCCCGGCCTCGCGCGCGGTGCCGAGTTCTCACCTGGAGCGCTCAGGTAGGGCTTGGGCGGGGCAGGAAGCTGGCGCGCAGGCGCGGGACCGGGGCCTCGCCCCTGCCGACGTCGCAGGCTGAAGCTCACCTGGGAGACTCTAAGAGGAAGCCGCGCTTGGGTTCGGCCTCTCCTGGCAACGCGGGAGGCCCAGCGGGAAGGCAGGAGGCGGCGGCGGAGGAGGAGCTCGACTGAGCGGCAACTGTAGCGACAGCAACCGGAGTCGCCGCCGCCACCACCTGCACCTGGCGCCCGGCACAAGTCCGGCGCCCGGCACAAGTCCATCGCCCGCCCGGCCGCCGCTTCCCGCAGCCCTGCCCAGCCCACCTGCCAGGTAAGCAGACGGGGCGGCGGCGGGGGACCGGGAACCGCTAGGGTGCGTCCGAGGGGGTGCTAGGACAGCCGCGGAGGTGCATATTTTGGGGAGAGGGCTACAATCCAGGTGGCCGGTTGGAGGCGGTCTCGAGAGCAGTGTTTCAGTTGACCCCGGAAAGAGGCCAAAAGGGGCGCCCCGGGGGTAACTCGGTCATCCCTCTTGCCCGCGGTGCTCCCTGCCAGTCTCTGTAGGGTGGCCTCAAAGGAGCCAGACGGGGACCAAAGCCCTGGTGTCCCCGGACTTGTCTTTGGGAGGGTCGCAGAGTGGGGGCCCTGAGGGGGTTGGCCAGGCGCAAGGTGGCAGCGTTTTCACTCGGGCTAGCAGGTTGCCTGTCTCCTCCCACCCCTCTGCCGGAGAGGGCCATCCTGCGACAGGGAAGGGCATGGCTTTGGCAGACAACTTTCCCAGCCGGACCCCAGACAATTCTAGGCTGGAAACCGCGGCCGCCGAGCCATTTAAATGGTTTCCGAGTGGTCTGGAAAGCACTCTGTGGTCGGGACGCGGTCATCTCTCTCTGTTTGGACTCTACACTTTTCTGGGTGCGCTCCCCTAGCCAGAGCTGCACCCACTTTCCGGTTTGATTGGGAAGAGTTCTTTTCTTCGTGGCAGGAGGAAATCCAACTGCCACGAACCAACCCACACCATCTCCTTGGAGGACCTGTTGACTTAAGGACCTGTATATCGCAGCTATGGTTTGCCTGTGGCATATGACTCAAAGCTTCAAAAAAACATCGTTTCAAGATCCTGCCACGTCTGAACTTGGGTGTGCCAGGCCCAAATTCCTCTCCCTGCCTAATTAGGCTCTTTTGAAGCCTAAGAATTGAGGGTAAAACTGGCACTTACCTTAAGACTTTTATTTCCTTCTTTCTCAAACTCATCAAAGAACTATTTCTGTTTTTAGAATCCCATCGAATTACCAGTTTTTCTAATTTTTAGAAAACGTTCTTAAGCTAACATAACTTGCTATAGAAGTTACACTACATAATGAAGACATTTACACTCAAAATTCTGTGGTTAAAAAAATCAAAGTTGCTACATTTTAACCTGAGAATTTCTGGTTATGGGAAAATCTGTCGCTTCTTTTATTGTATAAAATTTTCTTTGAGTTTGTGGCTAAAATACATGAGGTTAAAGTCACATGCTTCAATAAGTTTTTTTTTTTAATTTAACTTTTGATATTTGAACTATGAAGTCTAGCATGTTGGTTTAAACATTCTGAGCAATTTTAATTGTACCAAACATCTTTCTTTTTATATTGCTTTAACCAACATTTTAACATAGATATTTCTAATAATAAATAGCAATTCCCTTCTCTAGATTTGTTTAGTTCTACCTTTGCTAATTTTTAAAATATATTTTAAATTGCACATTTAACTTAAAATGCCTTCGGCAACACCTACAGTTTTTTGTAAAAGGTGCAATTAAAAGCTAAAAGCCAACCACAGCATAACAGGACGTAATTACTAATTCGACTCAGCCTTCTCAGCTTTTCTCAAAAGATCCTCACCTACCCTCTTGTTTCCATACAGAGAAATAAATATGCCAAATACTGCTTAAGTATTAGATATAGAATTTCTCTGCATTTTGAATATTAACCTAATCTTCATTGGTTAGTGGGCACACACGTTATCTCTAGGAAGAAATGTAACATGTTTTCATTAGCTAGAGTAACAGTATGCCCTAGTTAATCTATCTGTAAAATAGGAAAATTAATACTTCCCTAGATTAAGATAACAAGGCCTTAAAAAAATCGGGAATATTCTCTAGCCCTAGGATTCTGGGATGCCCTTCTCACTTGGGAGATTCAATTAACCTATCTAGTTTGTGATAAACTGAAGCTGAGAGGTATTCTAACTTCAGTTCACCTGAGAAGATGTTATCATTCCAGTGGTTTGGCTCATGGCTCCTGTAACTTACTTTTTACCACCCACATTCTCACTTATCATAAGATATTTATCTTTTTTTTTCTTCATATGGTTTGTAAGGCCTTTGTAATTGCAGAATAGTCAATTGTTCTTTCTCCAGTTCTGATTTACTCTAATTTCTACTTGTCCAAACGATGCCCGACTCCATGGAGACTACTCAGTGAGGCCATCATGTTCTTCCTCTCCTTGTGGAACGCATGTGTATTAAAGATTTCATATCATTTGAGATTTTTAATCTTTTCTTGGTATTTCAGAGACACAGTTAATTTTTTGAGTTCACGTAGATCACATTATTTAGTCTTCTGATCTTTTATTATATTGGCTTAAAATATATTTTATGAGGCAGAAACCCAATGTCTTTCCTCCTTTTGCAACACTTTAGATTTTTGGTTTCAAGCACATTTCCTCAGCATCAATGTTTTTTAAGCTTTTTTTTTTTTGACTGCAATCCTCAGTAAGTAATGTATTCTGTGCCTCAGTACACTCTAGTGTGACTGTGTGTAAATGAAACAAGTTTTACAAAACAATACTTAATCTTATAACATGGATATCCTCTATAATTTTATTTTTAAAAATATTGGTCTCAACATACTAGATTGTTTTTATGACTAATGTGCTTGAGCCTACAATGTGAAAATAGCAACATTTTATTAAATTTACTTTTTTTAAAAGCTGATTTTTCTACAAGTTTACTGTCTGTCTTATACACACACAAAAAGGAAAGAAAAACTAGTATTTCATAAAATCATACTGTAATCCTAATTAAACATTTATCGCAGGGCTTGAGGCTCTAGGACCTTGGTGCTAGATTCAAATCTTTCAACCATTAGAAATTAAGTGAAACGTCATTGTACATTATTGTGTTTTAAATGAGTTCTCAGCATGCTGTAATGTCTTTGGGAACAGGAAAAACTAGAAGTGTTTTTCCGGAGGGATTTTGATATGGCAATCATTATCAAGTGAAAGTTTGAGAGAGAAAAATAATTCTGTCCAGCTCTATTCTAAACTCTAAGTTTTATGACTGAGTTATAGTTCTGGGCAGTGTCTGAAAAAATTATTAGAGAAAACATAGCCCAGTTTATTTGGTTTGTACTCTGTTAATATTTTATATTTTTCTCTTTTATTATGAAACAAGTTTAAGAGAAATTATAGAAATCATACCCTCTATCTCCCAAAAAAGACTAGATTGAAAGATTAGACTAGATTCCTACATGATTTATAGATGTGTAGCCTTAGAACCTTTGGATAATTATACCTTCCAGAGAAGCTTTCAGTTTTTATCTGCTTTCACATTTTTGGTGGAAGAAGTTTTTCTCTTAAAGAAAATAGTATCACATTTAATATTTTGTAAATGATCAATGCCTGAATCCTCTTCAGATGTATTCAGTTCTCTGGTCCATAAAATATAGAAATACATGTGGAATGACAGATCTTTTATAGGTATAAAATCTGATTACGAAAGAAGGAGGTATTTTCAATTACCTGTCCAATTATGCATACAATTTGTATCAGAATAATAAGTATTATATAATTTTGGTAAATTTAATACAACTAACATACTGTCAATGGCAACATTGAATTCAAACCAATTCCAGCAACGGCAGGAGACCAATGTGCATTAAGTTATGGCAAAGCAAAGATAAGTAGGACTCTGAATTCTAGGTCATCAGTGACTACTAATGACTAGATGAAGATTCCTTGTGTCACTCTCGAGTCGGGCTCATATTTTTGGATCTAAATGGCTATATGCTGGACTTCTTTAAGTTGTCATAATCACTGGAGATTATACATGTGTAAACCAGAACCTTCATTCCATCAAAAAACAAATAAACAAACAACCTGTTTTACTTCCCGTATTCTATCTATAGGTATTGGGACATTTGCCATTTCTTATCTGCAATTCCAAAGTCAGCCTCTGAAAACCAAAAATTTTTTTGTAGCTCATTTGTTAGCAAAACTTAAACTCATTTGGAACAATGCCTAAGTGTACCGTCAGGAGACTATCATGTATTCCACTTGGTGGAATGTGTCTTGCTGCAGAAATAGTCCTGTGTTCGATTATGTAATATTGCCACAGGCCCTGCTCTGGGGTGTACTGTTTTATTGGGTAGGTGAACCATTTCACCTTTCTCACATCCAAAAAATTCTGAATTTTTTTTTTGTTTTTGTTTTAAGAGATGAGTTCTCTCTATGTTGCCCAGGCTGGCCCCGAACTTCTTGGCTCAAGTGATCCTCCTACCTCAGCCTCCCAAGTAGTAACTCTTTTTCTTAACTTTTATAACTACTGTGGTATGAATATTTGTGTCCCTCCAAAATCCATATTTAAATCTAACCCAGTGTATCAGTATTAAGAGGTAGGTCTTTGGGAGGTGATTAGGTCATCAGAACCCTGGCCTTGTGTGCCCTTATAAAAGATTAATGTCCTTATAAATGTGGCCTGAGGAAGCTTGTTAACCTTTTGCCCTACCTCCATGTGAGGACCACATAGACGGCCATCTATGAGAAATGGGCTTCACCAGACCTTGAATCTGGAGCACCTAGATCTTGGACTTCCCAGCCTCCAGACTGTGTTGTTTATAACTTATGCAGTCTAAGGTATTTTGTTATATCATGGACTAAGACAACAACCATCAGATCACTGAATTTGATTAACATTTGACACTGCTTCCCCCTACCCTCAAACTCCTCTCCCACTTCTGGCCTAGCTTAGGGTCTTCTCAGCTCATGACTGGGGTACTATAGCTATCTCCTACATATCTCAACAGTTAGTCTTGTCATCATCAAATCTTTCCTCTGGAGGATTAGAGTGATGATCTTTTAAAAAATGTAAATTCTCTCCCCTGAGCAAAATCCTTTGACAATTTTCCATTGCTCACAGGATAGAACCCACAACCCTTAAAGTGGTCCCACGGGATCTGACCCTTGCTTACCTCTGGATTGATAACTCCATAAACCAAAATTTCATATGCCAGCCAGAGACTTCATTGTTTTTTCCTGTGTGCTTTTCTTTTGCACTTCCCTCTGCTGAGAGCACTTTCCCTTCTATCTTTACTTTTGCCTATAACCCTTAATGGTTCTTAAGACTCAGGGAAGATCTTGGCTCATTTAGGAGGCCTCCCCCACCCACCCACACCTCCACATACACCTGAGCTGGGTGGGGTGTCCTGTATTTACTTGAATACTTCGCTTTACACATGTGATATAAATATAGTCTTCTTTTGCTCCTGTGTATACACATATATATGTACACACACATATTTTAGATTATTTGTAAAGCATGTAAAATTTCCCTTTCCAGTAAGACTTTTGTGGAATAAAAATGTTGGAGTAAAAGAGTCACAGGAACGGGAGAGGCATTGTCAGGCAGTATAAGTCAATTTGCTTTTGTGAATGGGAAGCGACCAAAGAAATCGGGAGGTAGGAAACTCGTTTCACTGCATTTAGTCTATTTAATTTGAATTGCTGTTATTTCCATCTTATTACTTTGAATTCCGTCTTATTTTTGACCTTTTGGTTCTGTTCTAAGACCTGGGTTTTACCATTTAAAAGGGAAAAGTTAACTCTGTGATTGAAATGTCTTGCAGCTTTTGTTTATAAATATTCCAAAATTGAGTCCATTACTATTGTTGAGGAGCTGAGTGGGGCAGTCTTTACTTAAAGAATATAATTTAGTTAGACTAGACCAAAAACTCAAACAAAAAAAAAAAAAAACCAAAGCTAGCACAATAAATTTAGGGAAAATATTCCTTGGTGTGAGCTATTCCCCTTCTCACTAGCTAGTCCTTTGTCAAGTTCTGTCAATTTTGCCCCCTAAATATTTCTCAAATCCTTCCACTTTCATCCATTCCTGTCACTATCACCATCTCTTGCCTGGACTTTTGCCACGGCCTCCTATTTGTCTATCTGAACCCTTTCTGGCTTCTTTCTACTTGGTTCCCCACAGTGCACCTGGAGTGATCATTCAAAACATTTGCTCATGTTGCCTGCGCTCAAAGCCTTTCATTGCCCTCAGGGTAGGCAAACTCCCTAACATGCTTAAAGGCCTGGCGTGATTTGGTTCCTGTCAAGCACATACCACAATTGTTACTCTGCTCCACAAGTCTTTTTTTTATTGCCATGTTCCTTTTGCTTCTAGGTCTTTGCAAGTATTGTTCTCCCTGCCTAGAAAGTCCTTCCCTCTGTTTTGGCCTATCTAGTTAATGCTCACTTTTCAAATTCTAGTTCGAGCTACTTTTTCAGCATTAATAACATGGAATTTTCCAACTGTCTCACCACCCCCTACCTTTCCTGTCCCCAACTATGGGTTAGAGTGTGAAGACTGTAGTCTAAAAAAATAAAGTCCTTAGTACCTGGGTGTATTAACTTTTTAAAAAAATTAAAGTTTTCCCATAAAAGGGGAAGACTTTAATATATGGCCCACATTTTAAAAATTAGATTTTAGTTATTAATGCTTTTATGTTTTTATCAAGTAATAATAGTTCATATTTATTGTCATAATCATTGATCCTTATTTACGTTTCACTATTGAGCACTTAAGTGCGAGGCATATTTTAAGCAATTTACATGAATTAACTTATCCAATCTTCAAAGCAACCCTATGAGGCCCATACTATTTTTCTCCCTATTTTAGAGACAGAAAAATTGAGAGATTAAGTAATTTGCTTCCACCTACAATGTTAGCAAAACGTCAGAGCCAAGATTTAAATCCAAGCGGTATGATTCCAAATCCTGTACCATCAGCCTTCTGTTTCCATGGGTTCTGCATCTGCAGATTCAACTAACCTTGGATTGGAAATATTCAGGGCAAAAAAATACAATAATAAAGAATGATATAAATAAAAATTAATACAATATAACAACTGTTTACATAGCATTTACATTGTATTAGGTATTATAAGTAATCTAGAGATGATTTAAAGTATCCAGAAGGATGCACATAGGTTTTATGCAAACACTATGTCATTTTATGTAAGGGACTTGGGCATCCTCGAATTTTGGTATCCTAGGGGGTTCGGGAACCAGTCCCCTGCTGGTACCAAGGGAAAATTGTACTTATATGTAAGTAAAATTAAATATGAATATTAAAAGACTTACAACAATAATAAAAATCCAGTCAGCTCTGCCCTTTGCCTCTTTTCTCCCTAGTACTGCTGCCTAAAAGCAACCACTTTCACCTCTTTTACATGTTTCTTCCAGTACCTACCTTTTGAAATAATATGCTTATACTGCTGTGTCTTGAAGTATCAATATTTGGCATTATCTACTGACTAACGGTAAATACACGTTTAGCTCTTTTATACACACACACCTCTGCTCCCTCTTTCCTGATCTCCCAATATAATTCTCGCATTCTTTTGTTTATATTTTGGTATTTATTTATTATGATTATGTAAACATTGTTTACTACTGAGCCAAGCCAAGCATATTACAAGTATGATTTCTTATAGAATTTTTTTTAATCCTGGAGTTAATAATTAACTCATTCAAGAAAAACAATTTGCTTAGCTTTTCCATATATCGGTGGGAGTACAACTTCTGTGTACTTCTCACATCTTCTCAGTTTGATTTTCCACATAGTCTAACATAACAGACTTATTAGTCTCTTCCTGGGGCTGTCTGTCCTCTTGTGCCAATTTGGACTGTTGCTCTCTAGGCTTCCTCCATAGCTGCTGTTTGGGATTTCTCTTTGCTGAAATCTCTAATGGAATTTCTAATCCTTAGATGCTATGACTTTTGTTACTTATTCTTTGCCTCATTTGGATGGAACACATTCTCCACTAGGTTCCTGAGAAATGGTGCATGGAATTAAGAAATTTGAGATATTGCATGCCTAAAAATCTTTATTCTGCCTTCACACATCTTCCTTTCTGGTTTATTTAGTTTTTAAAATTTGTTAGTAGTTGCTCTATTCATGGGGTTCACAATTTTCAAAAGTTAGGAAGTGTCTTTCTTCCACAATTGCCTTCTGACAGTCTCTGGAAGTAACCGATACTGTTTTTTATTACATAAAAACAATATGTATGTATTTTCCCTCTTTTAGAAATACAAATTAATCTTGCTCCCTCCCCCCAATTAACTACATTGTGGACATCATTTCATATCAGCATGTAAATTAGCTTTTTTTATTTTTTAATTCTGCATGATATTTCATCACTGTTCTATCATTATTTAGATCTCTATTGGTAGAGTTGTAGGTTTTTCAACCTTTTGATATTAAAATGATGTGTTAATGTGCAAGTTTCCAGGTGTGTCATTTCACTTGGTATTAGCATATCTAGAGAGATATTTTTAGAAGTTATCCTCACGTCTGATGAATGCTTTGGTAGAGACTGGGGTAGTATGAGACCTTGCAAGTTTGATGGCTCTGAGTCAAGTGGGATAAGGGAAAAAGGGGAAAACACCTGGTAGTAAAGACCTGATGGCAGAGTGGGCTCATTTCTGGAGGACAACGAATAATGCAGACGGGATTTCTAATACAAATTATTGGATATTTTTGTTATTTTATTTGAGCTTTTTGATCCTGCCCTTGGTTTTTTCAGGTATGACCCCTCATTCTGAACTGGATAAGACTTGTTTCTGTTGTTTCCTCAGTCTCCTTCATGTACTCCTTGCCCTCTGTCAATGGCTTCATTGGTGTTCACTGGCCTCTGGTCCCTTATTTTCGAGTTCCAGGGCCACCACTGCAGACAATCCAGAACAGAGAGCACTCCATTAGCTAGGACCCTTCAACATGTCAAGAACACATCCTTAATACACATCACAACTTAGCGACCTCCCCAGCTTCCACGCTGATCCATTCTCTGAGTTCAACTGATTCTACCTTCCAAATTTCTTTCCAAGCCTCTATATCCCTTCTACTCATCTCTTGCCTGGATTACTTTTAATAGTCTCCTAATTGCCTCCAGCCTCCTCTCTGGTTTTCCTACCTCACAAATCCATATTCAGCATAGCTTCAAAGATAATCTTTCTAAATTTCAGTTCCGATTAGGTTATCACCTTGCTTAAAATTCATCAGGGCCTCTCCCCTTAGCTTAAAGAGTTAGGTGTCAATCCCACAGAATTTGGAGCTTAGCATTCAGCATATGTCTAATAGGCCTCACTGCATATGGTAATTGACTATGATCCTGAAGAAAATTACCCTACTTGAGACCAGATGTTGAAAGAATTAAAGTTTAGGCTGAGATTAGTTTATTTCCAACTGAAACTTGTATATTAAAGGAGGCTTTTCATACCTTAACCCTGAGAAGTGGCTAATGCAGGAATTTCAGGTGGTATTTGGAGAAGTGGAGGGCTATTGTGTGCTTCAAATTAAGCACATATATATCCTAAAGGTAGACACTGATTTTACATATAATCAAAAAAATGGTGTTATGGATGATTAGTGAAGACTTTATTTTGTTGTTTTATATCTGGAGAGGTTGCAGCTAATTGGGTAGGGAAAAGTGTGGGGAATTTATAAATGTTGAGACTGAAGTCTTTTAGAATTTCTAGAGCAGAGGTTGGCAACCTACGACTCTCGGGCCAAATTTGGTGCACAATCTGTTTTTGAAAACAAATTCTAATTGGAACACAGCTATGCTCATTCATTTATGCATTGTCTTTTTTTGTGTGTGTGGTATGACAATAGGATTCAGTAGTTGCAATAGAGACCATATGGCCTGCAAAGCAAAAAGACATTTACTGTCTGGCCCTTCGTGGAAAGTTTGGCGACATTTTTTCTAGAAGATAATGGAAGCTGAGAGGTGGAGAATGAGGATCTACTAAATGAGTAGGATAAACCTGTAGAAAGGTGAATGCAAAGTAATAGCAATTGAGCAAGCAATCTGAATTCCTTTACTCCCCCATTTCCCCGGCCCTTAATATTCTTGGGGCCTTGAAGGGAGAATGAGTAGAAGGAAATTACTACTTGTAAAGTTTTGGACTTCTTCAAAAAAGGAATGTTTGATTGGATTTGTTGAGTGCAACCTGCATGCCCATCCTCCATTCACTAAAAAGGCCCAGTAGATACTCCCTTCACTAAAGCTATTAAGAAATACATTAGTCAGAAAAGCTCCTGCACCCGTGTAAATTCTGTGCCTGCTGTCCTTTGTCGAGCATTGAAATTGGCTCCCTGATTTCAATGGAGTTGATGGAATTGCATGGTAGCAAAAACCAAGTGTCAGTAAGTAAGCACTAAAGCACCAAAGACAAACTAAGTACCTCTTCCACAGTGAAAAACAGGGACAGAGAGGTATCAGAATACATTGGCTGAAATAATGTCTTTGGCATATGCCTAATGGTGGTTAATGAATGAAATAGATGGGCAGTACTACAGTATCACTTCATCTATATAACAGGAAAAACTCTAGCTCTGGTAGCAAAAAAGTTGACTTTAGTTGCTAAAGTTGAGAGTCACAGCATCTCACCCAGTTTCTGCAGCCATTTACTAGATACCATGCTTTGGGGAAAAAGAAATGCTCAGACCTTTCATGCTAATTCCTAGGGACCCAAAATATTGTGGCCCACCAGTCAAAGGGGTCTTACAGTGGTCAGACTCACATTGGGCCTAGGTGGTCAGCAGATCTACTCTGTGCTTATGTCCCCAGTTCCTTAATGTATAATTGGAATAGACATACTGGATAATAGACTCTGTCAACCATGGAGTGAGGACCATGTGATAGGAGAGATGAGTGGAAGACTTTACAACTTCCTCTCCCTTCAAAGATAGTAAATCAGAAGTAATACTGTAGCCCTGAGAGAATTGTTAGGATTGATGCCACCATCGAGGATTTGAAATAAGACTTTTGATATCTGTCACATCCTCACATGCATGTCACATGCATTTGGCCTGGGCAGCAGTTGGATGGATCTTAGAGAATGACTGTAAACTATCATAAACTCGATCATTGGATAACTCCAAGGGTAGTTGCTGACCCAGATTTATCATTTTTATCAAACCACACAGCCCCTGTCATTTTAGTATGTAGCTATGGACTAAGTTAATACATTTTCCTGCCAATTTTCAAAGACCCCCAAAAGCAATTTGTTTTCATCTAGCAGGACCAACCATATACCTTCACAGTCTTGCCTGAAGCCTAGATCAATTAATTCTTCTGTCCTGCAAATCTTCGTCATCCTAACATTTCACAAATTTTCACACTGGGCCACTATACTGATGATATTATGTTGATTGTATCTGATGAGCAGAAAGTAGTAGCAAGTATTTGAGATGTCTTAGTAAAGCATATGAGAACTAGAGGGCAATAAGTCAACCCCACAAAAATGCAAGGGCCCAGCACTTTAGTAACATTTCTGGACACTACCCTCGATAGTCCCTTTTTGATTCTGGAGACAACACACACCACATTTGAATATACCACTTCAGCCTATCTACAGAATAACTCACAAAGCTATCAGTTTTGAATGATGGTCAAAACAAAAGAAGGTTATGCAGCAAGTCCAAGACACATTACAAGCTGTGCTATCATTTTGGCTTTATGAACTAGCAAATCCAATGATTTTCTTAGTGTCTGGCAAAGAGGCATGCTCTCTGGGGCCTCTAGAAAGTACCAATAGCAGAATCACAGTGCAGAGCTCCATGATTTTGAATATTAATATAGTCTTTCTTCAGATAACTATTTACCCTTTGATAAGCTTCTGGCATGCTGCTAGGTAGATACTGAATGAGTAATAACCATGGGACATCAGATTACCATGTGGACTGAGCTTCCCATCATTAACTGGGTGTAGTATGACCTATGTAGCTATAAGGTTGGCCATGTACAACAGCGTTATGTCATCAAATGGAAATGGTATAAGTTTCATGAGCAAGTGACTCAGACTCCTTCAATATCAACCTCAGTTGTATTGCCTTATCTTTTTTAGCACATGCCTATGGATTTTTGGGGATTCCTTTAGTCTAGTTGCTCAAGAAAAAATCCTCAAACTTGGTTTAGAGATGAGTCTGCACAATATACTGATGCCACCCAAGAGTGGACTCTAGCCCCACCCATGAGTAATCATGAAGGACAGTGGAGAAGGAAAAATCTGCTAGTAGGCAGAAATTTGAACAGTAAATATGGTTGTCCACTATGTCTGGAATGAGAGATGGCAAGAAGTACAGATCTATATTGATTGGTGGCCTGTAGCTAATGGTTTGTCTGGTCAGGGCCTTGGAAGGAACAGAATTAAAAGATTGGTGACAAGGTAGTTTGAGAAAGAGGTAGGTGGAAGGGCCTTTCAAAATGAGCATGGTCTGAAAAAATTTGTGTCCCATCTGAACACCCACCAAAAGACATCCACTGCAAAGGAGGCATTTAATAATCAAATGGACAAAATGACACACTCTATGGATGTCACTCAGCCTCTGTCTCCAGCTATCTCCTTGTCTGTTCTGTGGGCCCATGAGCAGTGGCCTTGCTGGTAGGAATGGAGGCTATGTGTACATAGGTTCAGCAACATGGACTTCCTCTTTCTCAGGCTGACCTGGCTAACACCACTGCCCTGTTCCTAATCTGCAGAAACCAACATTGATCCCCTGGGGGGACCAGCCAGCCCCTGGGTGCCAGATTCCTTACATAGGATTTCTTCCATCATTGAGAGGGCAAAGATTTGTGCTCACTAGACTAATGAACATATATCCTGGATAAGAATTTGTGCATCCTGACAGCAGCAACATCTGTGGATTCCTAAAATATCCAAGAACAGGGTAAATGCAAAGTAGGTAGTAGAAGGAAGCCATGATGTTCATTATGTCTTCACAGGCAATTAGATAAATGAGGATAACACATTTTTTTCTTTGACTCTTGCATTAATATCTATGTGTTTATTTGTATATATTAACACTTTCTTTCTCTCTTTCCCATTTTCAGTTTTTCAAATGTCACATAGAAGCTGTTGGAGATTACAGTTTAGTCTTTAGGTAAAAGAATATTTGGTGGGACTTTGGCAGAATTTGAGAAGTAATTCAGAGTCATGGTGTTGGATACAGTGGCCACTGGGACCCTGCATCCCTTGTTTTTTGAGGATACAGAAGTTATTTACTTGTAAAAAGGACACTTACATCTTGTTAGGAAAAATATAGAGTTGTATTGTTACTGTACAGTAGTTTAAATGTGTGGGAGAGGGTGCCTGTGGAAGGTGAGTAGTCAAGAGGTAGACTATGGGGCTTATCAATTTATTGTCTCTCAGCTTCAAATTTGCTCTATTAACCTGCTCTGTAATAATGGAGCTGGGCCTTGTAAATATTGCTCCTTTCCTAGCTGGCATAATGTTAATCCTTGTTAGTAGAGGGCACTGAAGGGACATTGAAGGTAGAAGAGGCTTCTCTTCTGGTTTCAGTGTTGCTCACTGGCCAGGCTTTTTCTGGGCATAGTTTTCCTCCACTGCCCAGTTCCCCATAGGTTTTTCTGGTCCTAGGTACCTGCAGGGCACAGCTTTCTCTAGAGCTGACATCCCCCACCCATTGCACTTTCTCCAGAGCTCAACTTGGGCAGCAGTGGGATACCCTGAAACCACAGACACCATCACCTGCTCCCTAGTCTACGTCATTGCTCCCCAAGCTCTCAGACCCACACAAATGCACACTGGGGACCCCACAAGATTGGGTACCTAGGGAACTGGCCTTTGTCCCAGTCAGCCAGCCCAGAGCCATCTTGGTTTGTACGCACATGAAGGTGCACTATACTCCTGCAGGGGACAGCCTCTTTGACTCCAGATGCCAACAGCACCCATAAATTTTCTTTAGTACCTAGCTAGTTCCAGGTTTCCATACCCTCCTGAAAATAGCCTCTTCTGGAACTCCCAAGATCAGATTTCTGGCAAGGCCCACCAGTGAAGGACTCTGTTCCTTTCTTACCATGTTGCAAACCTATGCCCTACCCATAGAGGTCTCTGGATCTCAGTCCTGGTGAGAGGGGGGTGCTCTTTCTTGGTGCTTGTCTCAGTCCTTGGGGAAGTGGTTGCCCCTTAGAATGTATCTCCAATTCCTGCATTCTTTAGAATTCTCTTTAACTCTCACTAACCAATTCCCTGTTACTCCAATCCTCTCTTAATAGTAGATTATAACTTTCTCTGTTCAAATTACTATTAATATGTGGTTTCTATCTCCTTACTAATCCAAAAGCCATCAACTATGTTTACGAGGTAAATACATGGAAAAATGATTTAAAATGCAGTGTCTCTGCCTGGGGGGAAATATCAGTTAAGATCCACCAGATCACTCCTCAAAATCCCTCTACTCACTGGTATGCTATATATAATCAATATGTATCTTATATATGTAACGTGAAATTCATTCACAGGTGCAGATGTGGCAAGAGAGAGCATGTGAGCAGCTGAGTTTGTGACTC
Organism: Avahi laniger; assembly: GCA_963575035.1. Classification (NCBI taxonomy): domain Eukaryota; kingdom Metazoa; phylum Chordata; class Mammalia; order Primates; family Indriidae; genus Avahi; species Avahi laniger. Next base: position 59,411 of record CAUYSK010047119.1, on the reverse strand, counting down.
CCCTGACAGGTAGCGTAGCTCTATAATTACTTGTTGGCTTCAAACTCTCAAGGTACAGTCAGCTGGCCCGCAAGTCAAGATTCTATCAGCAACCTTTCACATTCAGAGATAATTCAATGGAGATGTTTATCTGACCTGAGATAGTTGAGAGGTTGGATGTCATATCCTTTTTTTCTCAGTGTTGAAACCTTTGTCTCCCAGTTGCTGGTGGTCAACTCTGCCCCTCTACCTTTTGTCTCATAACCTGCGGATACCTTTGTTCAGAAAGCCATCATACTTTATAACAGTTACATGTAATTTGTTATCCACGGGTGGCATTTTCCAGCCACCCAGAGCAACCCTTTGCCTTTAGTTGGGATCCTCAAGGTGTGTTTGGTGCTGCTCCATCTCTATGCACTTTGCTTGACATCAGTGTTTGTCTGTTGTACATCCACAAGTCACTTCCTACTCTGAAGAACTGCTGGCAAGCATGTGAACATGGACCTAAACATAATCAAAACTACCAAAACTACCAAACCAAATGTGGCAATTTCACCATGAAATTTGATTCTGCCAATGAATGCAAGCAGAAATTACTTCCTGCCACTTCCCTATTCCCTAACACTTTCACTAGCAGATGAGGGGCACTTACTTAATAAAACTTCTGTCAGATCAAGTATTTAAGTGTTTATCACCAGGGCAAGGGTTCGTTTTTTTTTAAATTTAATTTTGTTTTTTTTAAATTCAATTAGGAAATCCAGATGATAATATGTGACAAAGATCCCATGAGTATTAACTCACAATAGTGTACTTTTCTTAATCTGCAATCTATATTAGGATTTTAGGATGTAATTTTGTGTTTTCTTGTTTAGTGCGGTTACTCTTAAGTCTTTATAGCATGCTTTAACTCAGTAGCAAGCAAGTTTTATATGCCAATAAGGCTTTGTGCCGATTAAATTCATCTGGAACCAAACCTTAAATCCCTGGAATTGTACTAGTTTATTGTCACAAACACAGATGAGAAATGGAAAGAACCACTGTCCTCCTATTTTATTAAATGTTACTTTCATGTGCAGTTAGAAAGTTCTGCTTGTCACTGCTTTAGAAAATTGCTTCAGCTGGAATTTTACTAACAACTAACATTCCTGCAACGCAACGTGTACTTTTTCACCTGGAGGGACAAGCATGATGATAAAAATGGATCTTATCTTGATATTTTTTCCTCCTTGATTTACATTTAGACAAGATCCCCAGGTGATTCATAGTTCATTTAAGGTTTGAGAAACTATAGTCTAGGTAAGTGGAAGCACAGCTTTTTTATTAGGTTATTGAATATGCAATGTCCGATTTCCTTAAGAATTAACTTCGACAGTTGCTATCTCTGACATTTCACTTGGACACTTCTTGTGTTATTTTTATTGTAAAGGTACATTCTCATTCAGATGCATGGATTTGCTTAGGATTATCTTTAAAATTTTTTAATGCAATTTTTGTGAAACCATGGGTAAGTCAAAAATTTGTGTTATTTTTAAATGAGTTCTGTCGTGAAAACAAGGCAGAGCAGACAGCTTGAAATATCAGCAAAGTGTTTGGGAAGGATGTGGCTAATGAATGCACAGTATGTCAAGGGTTTGAGAAGTTCCGTTCTGTGATTTTAATCTTGAAAGTGAGCCACGTGGGCAACCAGAGACCAAGGTGGATAATGATGTGTTGAATGCTGTAGTGGAAGCCAATCCATCTCAACCTATGAATTAGCAGCAAGGATTGATGTTACTATTCCAACAATACTGGACCATTTGAAACCAATTGGCAAGGTAAAGAAGCTGGATAAATGGGTTCCACATGAATTAAATGAGCATCAGAAGAGAAATAATCTTGAAGCTTGCCTTTCTTTGCTGTCAGGACATAAAGGTGAACTATTTCTACACCATATTGTTATCTGTGATGAAAAATGGATTCTTTTTGACAATTGAAAAGCATTCGGCACAATGTTTGGATAAAGATGAAGTACTGAAACACAGTCCAAAACTCAATATTCATCAAAAAAATTAATGATGTCTGTTTGGTGGTCCAGCGCTGGTCTTATCCACCAGAGCTTCATGAAACCTGATCAGTCGATTACAGTGAATGTTTACTGCAACCAATTGGATGAAAGGATGTCAGGATGCTTGTGATTAAGCAGCTGAGATTGGTCCACAGAGACAGGCCAATCATCTTGTAAGACAACTCTTGATCACATGTTGCACAAACAATGCTGCTCAAACTACAGAGGCTGGACTTGAACTCTCTGTCATCCACCATATTCACCTTGCACCAACTGACTGCCACCTCTTCCAGGCTTTGGACCACTTCTTGCAAGGAAAAATATTCAATTGTCAACAAGCTGTGGAAAATGCCTTTAACAATTCATCACCACTCACTCTCCAGGCTTCTTCACTACTGGCATAAACTATGTACCATTAAGATGGCAAAACTATGTCGATAGTTTAGGTGCATACTTTGATTAATTGTACTGCTTCTTGTTTGAGATATAATAAACTAAATTTTTGATTCAAAATCGGACATTTCATATTTAATGGCATAAATAGATTAAATTTGTAAGATCTTCAGGTCTTTCTGTTCAGATGGAAGCATATTTTATCCCTGAGAATAATTCATTGATTTTTAACTCAGTACCACAGCCTGTTAAAATTGTGTATATTGTTTTACCTTTTCATTTTGTGAATATTTTTATTTATTAATAATGCCTTTTTATAATATTACATGTATACTAGGATACAGATTAGTATTTTTAAAAACTAGGTCTCTGAATTTCTTTCACTTTTAGAAATTTATAAGAATTTAGGATGTAGAAGATCTCTGAATTTTTCTAGTTTTTAAAAATCATTTTATGGTTTTCACTTGTCTTCCTCTGTGAATCTGATCTTTGATGATTAGCAAATAACCAATTTGTATTGGTGTATTTAAAGGTTTTAGAAAGAGTACAAGAACAAGCCCTTCATCTGGTAATCATTTCTAATATGCAAATTGACATGTTATATCCTCGGTTTGCTGTTGTGTTGATTTTTTTTTTAATCAATTCTCAAACTTCTGAGTCCAATTGAAAGTTGACTGTAGAAGAGATTTGTTTCATTAGCTATTTTCAAATAGGTCTTCAAATTTGGCAGGAATATTGACAAAGAACATGACATTATTCTCGCAAAAAGGAATTAAGACTCTGGTTTTATTTTACTCATTCATTATAGTGTTTGTCTTTTAGATTATATGTTTATTGATCAAGTCTCAGTTTTCTTATTTTTGTAATTGGAATAAAACGTTTATAAAATAATTTTACAGAATTATAACTTGGCAATAAAACCTCATTGCCTTATTTGTATCAGTTTTAGTCCCTGAACTATTTCAAAAAACTTTGGGTCATTCTTGCTTTGGATTTTATCTTATTTCTCTGTATCTAAATAACTTTTGCTCAATTTATATCAAGAATCTGTTTTGAAAAACCTGTCTTTGAAATATTAGGAATTAATAATGTGGTTGTGTTTGGACAGATACTGCCCTTTCCTTATCAGGTGCTAGTTTTGATGTACCCAAAGTCTTTGTGATCTAGACTAGAGATTCTTAATCCTTGCTACTTGTTAGAAGTATCTGGAGAGCTTAAGTCAACAACAAAAGCAGGGTGTAGGCTCTGCCTCTAGACCAATTAAATCAGACTCTCTAGAGGTGGAGTCTAAGGCTCCTTTTTTAAAGAGCTTTCACCTAAGGTATATCCAGAGTTGAGGACAGCTGAAGAAGATGCTTAATGTTAAGTGCCATTTGTCATTAATGAAACCTAATATTGCATATTAACAGCAAATGACAGAAAAGTCATAATGAAAATCCCTGGAGGATCTATGTTGAAATCTATGTTGGATCTATGTTGGAATCCCTGGAGGATCTATGTTGGAATGATCAGGAATTGATAAGGGAAGACTAGTCCCTTTAGAAATAGGCTGAAAAGACCAAAGTATCATCTTCCTACTACTATACTCTGCCTTGAAAGGATCTGGACCTTTTAATCTTACATTGTCAAGCTCTACAATCTTATCCTCAGTCTTTATTTCTATATTTTGAAAGCAGTTAAAAAAAACTTGTTTGTCTATAAAACATTACCCAAAATGATATGAGGATAATTGTAGTTTTTATGGTTTTTCTACTCAGATTTTTTTTCCATTAATTGTCTTACATTTAGGATATCGGTTCTTGACCCTTAAACACTTTGTTTCAGATTACTTCAGTTAAAAGCTCAGAATTTTACATCAAGTTTGAACACAATTAGGGAAATGTTGTTCTTAAACTGATTGGACTTGGCCAAGCCACTTAATCTGTTTGACTCTGTGTCAGTAAAATTGTAAAAACATAATACTTCACCAAATTGCTGGGGGAACTTATGTATTAAGTGTTAAAGTACGAGGGACCTATCAACATTGAACAAAAGGTAACTTGTTTTTGTTGTTGTTTCTAATGAAATTTCGGTCCTCTTTCTTCCCTTTTCGAGTCATAAATCTTTATTGGGTGCCCACTATGTTACCAACAAGTGCCAGACAAAGAACCATGAATAGGAGAGACATTATCCATGTCTTTCGTGAGCTTTCCTTGACTTCCTCATTAGAAGCATCCTAAACTAAGCTCTACTGAGGTACTCCTTAGATAGATCCACATACACACACAATGAAAGAATTATTGCCTTTTTGATGATGAATTCCTCTAATTTATGATTTATTTCTAAAAAAGAAGTCCCTATAGCTGCCTCATTGATTCTATCCTTCTTTCAAATTCCTCACCCTACCCACAACTATGATTTCTGGCATAAAATGTTTGGGGAAAACCATCACCACTGTAGAAGGATTTAGTTCTATCATCATCTGCTACTCTATGCCTTATCTGGATTCTTTCTTGTTCCATATTCTGCTAAAATATCTCAAGGAGACCAGCTCGATCCTTCTCAAATTCCTAATCTAGCCTACCTCTAGCTATGAAAAATCTAGTATCACTAGAAAGCCCTGGGAAGGGGACTTTGTGTAGTTTTCTTAGGGATATAAAGGAGGGTGAGCATAGATTGATTAATATCTATCTTTTGTCAAGCTGAAGTTAGAAAAAGGGAATTGGATGGGAACCACTGTCCTGTGAGACTCCAATATTTTGTTCGTTCTTACCTTCCTGGAACCTCTTAGATCATGTTGCTGCCCTTTTCATCTGAAAGTGCTCTGAATCCTAAGCTTTAGGATCTTGGGTCCATGACTACAACTATTCTGTTGAATTCTCTGCCACTGTTCATTTCTGATTTTGCACTAAAGCCCATTAGACCACGTCTATTGAAGTTTACTTTTAAAGATCAACCAACTGTCAAACATTTCTCAAGGATGTGATGCAAAATTACCTACATTTGACATGGATAATTTATCTGTAATTCTGTTTGTCTTGTTTTCTCATCCCCCTTCCCCCATAAGATCAGAAAGACTGATCTTTCTAGTCTCTCCTATTTCTTCCTACCCTTAAATGTAGGTATTTCTCTGTCCTCTTTACTTTACATTCTCTCTAGGTGGACTCTTCTATATCCCAAGATTGGCTCTCAAATTTTCATCTCTATCACAGAGATATTTTCCTGATTTCCAGTCCCATATATATTTTTGCTCATTCAAAATCACTTTGGAAGTTCCACCAGCATCTCAAATTTACTATGTCCAAAATCGAACAAATTATCTCCCTTATTTTTACTCTGAATCTATCCTCCTTCCTATATTTCCTGCCTTTGTTAATGTCATCACTTAAATCATCCATCTCCCATTCTTCCCTTTCTCTTACCAAGTCCTAATGTTTGACTCCATTCCCTGGACTCTACTGAATCAGCCTCTCCATCCATCTGGCTCCTCTCATCTCTTTGGTATCTATCACCTGTACTAGGGCTGAAGACACCTGTGATTTTTCTAAAACATAAATTTGATTACGATGCTTTCTTAAAAACATGGTCTTTCCATTCCATCCATTTAGGACAAAATTGGTAGATTTCAGATTCACTGGAAGATGTATGAGGTTTTTTGTGAACTGATCTTTAACTGACCTCCTAGCCTCATCAATTGTCATTCTCTCCCTATGTCTTCCACTTCTGCTGCACTCCAGGACTGACCATGTCTTGTCTTTTGTGCCTTTGCATCTGCCATTCCTTCTCTCTTTTCCCTCTTGTCTGTCTTCCTAAAATTTGCTTATCTTTTAAGATTCTGCTCAACAGTCATCTCTGGGAAATTTTCCCCTCCTTTCTCCTTACTCTCCATGTTGCTTTCCTCATCTCCTGTCCTAGCACATATCAGACTACTTCGTGGTTGTCTGTGGACTTGTCATATTTCACTCTGCTTCTTGAAGGTAAGGGCGATCTTAAATTTTCAGCCACAGCTAGCACATTTGACACATAATAAATTACACCACTATAATTATATGGTTCTGTAAGTATTTATGTTAAATCTTCAGATGAAAGCTTAAGGGGTCATTTTATTCTTTACATGAAGTTCTTAAAGCAACAAAAGCTCAGAAATACTGGTATCTCACTTCATGGGCAATATACGTCATAATTGAGGTATCTTTTCGAGCCAAAGTGTCCATTCCACACTGAAAAGAATATAGAGCACTCCAATTAGAAGTAGTATATAGAACTAAGTTCTGCCTATTTTGTTTATTCAGCTTAAAATTTCCTGCCAAAAGCCAGAGAATCCATCTTTAACTTGGTTTTCTTATTTTAAACTTAGAACTTTGGAAGAGAAGCCGAATAAAGTGTCAAAGTTAATTTTTACTACTATAAATGACATTTTCTTTAAAATTTGTTTAGGCTTTAGGAAGAACAGGCATTTTTCCTCCCCTTTGCCCCTGCAAATTACTTGACTGGCTGTAATGGCACATGGTGTGTAATCATGTACTGTAACGTCTTATTTTTCTTTTCCTTTCTTTTGCTCCTATTGGCCCATATTAGGGTTTAGTCAACTTGCTGCCCTGTAATTTAGGGTCAATTGCAAGCAATATTTCATCAAACCAAATTTTACTTTTTTAACTCAATGATCTCTGTAGATTCCCTACAGATACTTTAAGTAAAGGTAATGTATTTTCTTTTTACTATTAGATTTTTGTGTTTGTGTGAGTTATTGAAAATTGTGGCTTTATGACAACAAATTAAATGCCCTTGATATTCTTTATGGGTTCCTTCAGGAGTCATAAATACTATCAAGTAAGCAAATCTGGGAGTGTGCTAGTTTACTTATTGATGAAGCTGCTTTATTATCTTAATTGGTTTACCTGGAGTAGTGGTTCATAGTTTGAGGGCAAACTGCATAAAATGAAGGCCTCTGTTTTAGATGGATGCCTGACAGTACCCGTCAGTATACCCTGACTTTCTTACAGATCTCCTTTTTTCAATTCATTTAATGAAGTCCTTTGATTGCTTGGTAATCAAGTTGATACTCTTTTTTTAATTCAAAAATTTTACACGTATCACATAGTAGATATTAGAATTAATAAAGAATGTACTTTTTACTGGAGAGAAATCCCCAATATTTTGCAGCCCCAATAGATTGTAGTTAATTGTAGCAATTGTTTTCTTCCAAAAGCATGATTTTCTTGAGGGCAAGATGTCTTTTTATTTTTGTGGATCATAAAAGTATGCTGTTTGTAGCTTATGTTCAGTTGGTTGAATGAGTGAAGTGAACCATGCCTGTAGCGTTGAATACCTACTAATACCATCTATCATTTCTGTTTATAGGTATTACCATTTAAAGAAACCTACTTGCCAGCAAATCTATGATAAAAAATATAAGTAACAGAGGAAATCATAACTGTTATTTGTCAAGTGACAAGCTTTTAATGTCAGAATGACTCACCTAAAGCGACTAGTGAAATTACATGTTAAAAGACATTACCATAAAAAGTTCTGGAAGCTTGGTGCAGTAATTTTTTTCTTTATAATAGTTTTAATTTTAATGCAAAGAGAAGTAAGTGTTCAATATTCCAAAGAGGAATCAAGGATGGAAAGACACATGAAAAACAAAAACAAGATGCTTGATTTAATGCTAGAAGCTGTAAACAATATTAAAGATGCAATGCCAAAAATGCAAATAGGAGCACCTGTCAGGGAAAACATTGATGCTGGTGAAAGACCCTGTTTGCAAGGATATTATACAGCAGCAGAACTGAAACCCGTTCTTGACCGCCCACCTCAGGATTCTAATGCACCTGGTGCTTCTGGTAAAGCATTCAAGACAACCAATTTAAGTATTGAAGAGCAAAAGGAAAAAGAACGTGGGGAAGCCAAACACTGTTTTAATGCTTTTGCAAGTGACAGGATTTCTTTACACCGAGATCTTGGACCAGACACGCGACCTCCTGAGTATGTTAAAGAATATTCATTGTTTACTATTTATCATCAGGTTTGCAGGGGAGAAACATTAACTAAGGAAGTTGTTTGCCCTTTAGCTACTCTGAGGCAGAAAATCAGCAAATACCGTTTATTTAATCTATTTTATTTTTTTCCTTATCATTACTGAGGTTAGATATCCCTATTTGTGTTTGGTGAGGCAGTACAGATGTGAAAAGTTGTAAGTTTAGAAATTAGAAAACTAAATTCTAAATCTGACCTCTATCCCCCAAAAATTCCTTTATTCCTAAGTGCTCTAGTTTTCTCATCTATTTAGGAGGAAATATTAGATGGTTTTTATGGGAAATGTAGGAGGTGGAAGAGTTGCTTTCACTTTTCTGTGTATTACTATAGAATAGAAATGTTTAAAAATGTGCCAAGATTTTGGAGCTATTAGATGATATTTTATGGATTTATAAACTAAGTCACAGACTTCATGGCTACTTTGAGTGCATAATTATATTTCGGGATGCCCTATGTTCTGTGAGTATTCTTTTAAGGGAGAATATTATTACAATTGCTATTTCAATTATGATTCTCTAGCATTTTGTTGATTAAGTTCTCACATCTCTAAAGTTATCTCCCCTTGACTACTGAGAGGCAAACATTCCTTTTGATTGAGTGACTTTATTACATGTTTGAAGTATACATTTTTTACTAGTATTTCCCTCCCAGGTTCTACTATGCTGTCTCTTTGTCCTTAGTTAACCACTTTTCTTTTTTTAAATCTATGAAGTAAAGTTCAAATGCTATGTTTGAACTCATATGGCTAAAATGAATTCCAGCATCTTCAAGACATCAGTAGGTTTTTGAGAGGTAAGATAGGCAAACTGTAAGCAAAAAATGTTTACGTATTTTGCTTTCTGGTTATTACAGAATTATATTTGGTAGTGAACCTGAAGAAAGGAACTTTTGTAGACTCTGGTCTATTGTTTCACTCAGGTTTCTCTAAATTTATGGATTATGAATATCTCATCCAACTGTATGAGTCCCTTACTGTTGAAATTGTGTAGATTAGATTTCTGTCATGATATTTTAATATGTGTGATCCAAGTTTAAGTTGCTCATCATTTTTAAGTGAATGTGTAAAGAAACGAACCTCTGTGAAATATTCTGCTAGAATGCAGTAATGCACTTTACTGATTTTGGGAGAGGTCTTCACTGGAAAGCAATCGATGTCAAAAATCAATAAGCATGATTTTTATTTTTTTGACATGACAATCAACGTCAGCTCAAGATGAGCCTTTTTTCCAATATAGCATTGAGAAGCTGCAATAATTTTCATTAATGTTAATTGCTAAATGAAAAACATTTAAGCACATTAAGAACATTTTTTGGTTAGGGTCAAAGATTTAATTATTTCTTACTTTGGGTAGGGTTTTGCAGAGGTGGTGAATATTTAATTGTTTTTTACTTTGAATGTAACCTGTATCAGCAAGAAACACTTTTTCTGAAGAATTGCCAATCTTCTCCATGCTCATTAGAAATATAGATCTAGTTTCCCTCAAAGCCAGCTAGTCATGTTACTGATAATTTAAGCATGTTTCTATATGCCAAATTTTTTGAATGGTTTCGTTGGAAATATACAGTTATTTTAATTGCACCATCTTAAATGATATGTGAAATAATTTTCAAAGCATAAATTTAGCATGCTAATTGTATCAAAATGAATAAAGTTTATGAAATCATGCTGTGAAGTTTCATCACTTGCATTAATACTGTAATATGGCACTTTTACTTGATATTAGTAGTTATCAGTTAAGCAAATAAATCCTGGCTTAAACTGAGGGAAAGCCTTTCAGGACTAAAGTGATAACATTTTATTAATGTGACTTTTTGTGCAGTTTCATACTTTAAATCTTCAAAACCTTTTTGTAATTCTTGATTAATATTATATTAATTAACCACATAGCAAATAAAGGTAGGAAAAAGATATTTTAATTCCCAAATTTCACTTTCACCTAAAAATGCTTGTAAGACAACAAATCATGAAGTGGTTCTTCCTTTTTTTCCCCTCTTAAAAATAAATACTATATTATGGAGTTTTTTTATAATTTTTACTTATAGTTTATGTTGACTTATAAACATTTATATGTTAAAAATACAAGCTTTTATTTAGTATTTACTTCTGTGTGATTATGGTTAAAGTGTACATATGAATAGTTTGTGTTCGAGATTTATTTTTAATTGGTAGTTTATTCAAAATTCAATTTAGATTAAATAACTTTCTTTCATCTACCAATGAGGAAGAATAATCCACGTGTGATTATTTGTTTCTGATCATGCATTTGTATTGCACTTTTGAAATCATGAAGGCACTAGAGAACAAAATCATTTTCACTTAGAACAACACTTCCTTTTTTCTACTCTGTTGTTGACACCTCCTCTTAATGTTTTACCCCCAATCTAATTCCTTTTTTATCACTGCAAATTTTACACCCTGAAGACTTGCTCTTAGATAGTGTCTCAGAGACATTCCTGTTGAGGTATGGTGATGAAAGCAGTTAATGAGAGAATTTGTGGATCTTTTTTAGGGTGGCTTTCCCAGGCTTCTAGTATCATACTGGAGGCTACAGCTTCCCCATTGGCCCTGGCAGAGCGACTAAAGTGTATTGGGCTCTTATCTCCAGGAGTGAATGATTTACTTCCTTATCTTTGGGTTTGAGCAGCACTGTTTGATTGTTCACACGCTGTATTTATAATGCCTTTATGACCGGGTAGGAGGATTTTGTAGTCTGTTGTCTAAAATTGGACAGCCATTTATGATTTTTAAGTGACCTTAAAGATACAGTTGCTTTATTTATCTTTTCCATAAACGACAAGTGGTTTATTTTATGTCCCAGAAAAACAACATTTGAAGTCCTCTCTTACATGTTATTTCATTTGACCCTCAGCTCAGCAGGCTGGAAACTGTGGTCCTCTCCGTATTGCCAGTCTCAAAAACTGGAGATTTTATAGACTCACCCACATTCCAGCAGCTTAGTATGAAGATTATTTTCATTGAGGAAGACATTGTTATAAAAATGAATTCAAAGCCAGGCATGGTGGCTAATGCCTGTAATTCTAGCACTTTGCAAGGCAAAGGTGGGAGGATGGCTTGAGGCCAGGAGTTTGAGACCAGCCTGAGCAGGAGCAAGACCTCATTTCTACAAAAAAATAGAAAACTTAGCAGGACGTGGTGGTGTGCGCCTATAGTCCCAGCTTCTCAGTTTGGGAGGCTGAGGCAGGAGAATCGCTTGAGCACAGTAGTTTGAGGTTGCCGTGAGCTCTGGTCATGTCACTGCACTCTAGCCTGGGCTACGGAATGGAACTATTTCAGAAAAAAACAAAAAAATAAAAATTCGAGATCAATTTATAACTAACATTCTTAGCTGGTATGGATAGTACCTAATTAGCCAAGAATACTTAGGGTCTCTCGCTCTGAGTGCCCAATCAATGTTTCAGATGGCAACAGAAGCACAGGACTTTTAACATGGTTTTAAGTATTTATTTAAATTTCTAAATATGTTCTTTTCAAAGGAAAATTTTAAATGCTAGATCTTATTAAAAGGTAGATCAGATTTTTGGAAGAAAATCTTTAATGCAGCTCATGGCAAATGGTAGTATTTGCTGAATGGTGAACATCATATGAATGTAAGTTCTATGGTAAAACTATTTTTTCCCTTTTGGCTCCATAGATAGATAAAGTAAATTGATTAAATAAACTTGGAAAATGTTAGGAAACATGTATTACATACTTAGAAAAGTATTTAAGATAATCTTTACAAAAATTAGCATCATTTAATAATGCACAATTGTTAAAGTTTCAGGTAAGAGAAATGAATGATTTCTGCAACAAAGAAAAATTTGGTTTTGTGCAATGACAAGGATTTGTCATTTTTACATGTTGTTTCATGTGTAGGTTATTTTCATTATCAAAAATGCTATTTGTATTTAAAATTATATTGTTGAGAAAGCTTACAATAACATATAATCCTTGACATGTTGTAATCCCTAGCAGTAGACATGATCTCTGGTGAATGATCTGCTTGTAAAAAATTTTTTTACTGTATTTATATTTATGTAGCATTAAAATTATCTTATATAGAAAGAAACCATATACTATCATTTTTTGGTGATAATGATTAATAATTTTAGCAATGGTATAGCTGTGAGATAAAATAATGTAATTTATAATTGTTCTACTTCTTTCACTTCTTCTAGATGTATTGAACAAAAATTTAAGCGCTGCCCTCCCCTGCCTACCACCAGTGTCATAATAGTTTTTCATAATGAAGCGTGGTCCACGCTGCTCAGAACTGTCCACAGTGTGCTTTATTCTTCACCTGCAATACTGCTAAAGGAAATCATCTTGGTGGATGATGCTAGTGTAGATGGTAAGAAAGCACATGCAAATTAGATTGTTTCCCAAATAAATCCATATGGTGTGTCTAAAGTCTATTTGGTTATATTTTGCTCTCTGTATGCCGTCTCAGAGCTTGAATGTAATAGTTTGGATGTATGTATGATGAATTAAATTAGAATCCAAGTATGTACATATTCAAATATTTTGGAGTACAGAAATGTATGAAACATTATTATTTTAACTATATAGTCCCCTCAGTGTGAGACTCCTATTGTAAGGGATAGTGGTTAAGAGCACAGACTTGAGCCTTGATTTGAATCCTAGCTCTTGTCTTAACCATCTATGTAACTTGGGCAAGTTACTTCTCTGCCTCAGTTTCTTTATGGGTAAAATGGGAATAATATTGTATTTCATCAAATTTATATAAGATATGTCATTAGCTTTTAAACCACAAGAAGGAAGAAAACCACAGCCAATTAAACTTAACATGACATTGATTATAAAAAGTATCCAGTTATGTAGCTTAGATGAAATACAGAAATAGTACACAACTCTAGGGTTTGAAGATTAAATGAGTTAATATAAGTAATACATCAATAAATAATATACATGAGTAGTTAAAAATCACTGAAAAGTCACCACATTGTTTTATTTTGGCTCTTTTAAATATCCGATATTATTTACAAAGTTAGTCAAATCCTGTACTACATTTCTTCCTTAAAATTAGAAATCAGGTACTAAATTACACATTTTAAATTGGAATCACAAGGCCAATCTAACAAATGCTTTAATTTGTTAAATTTTCAAACCTTACAAGTATTTTAAATACTGAATAGATACAGATTATTTCAATGATTATAAAATTTATTCCTGAATGAATCTAGGTTTGGAGTCAGATTCTGGAAGGTCAAATCTCATCTCTATTGCTAATTAGTTGTTTCCTCATCGGTTAAATAGCAATAATACTCTTTTATTAAATCCAAAACACTGTCTATTGTAAGATACATCATTACTTTACCTAAGAAAAGAAAAAAAAAAACACAGCTTATTAGATGACATTCTATCAATTTTAAGATGTATCCAGATACCAGAAATGATAATAAGTGAATAAAACATGAAATTATTAACCTGATTTATTTCATAATGATAAAATGCAGTCATATAATTCTAAACATTTCCATGGTTTTTAAAATTTTTTTAAATTTTATTTTTATTTCAGCATATTTTAAAATTAAATATCCTGAACGAATTAAGGTTATGTTCTCTCAAATTAATATCTAGGTAGAATATGGTTGCTTGTCACCAGAGATTTTGACCTGGATGTGAAACGTATCCTCCAAATGAGGAAATTTTATAATTGAAGTCCTCTGGATTCAAGTAACACGTTACAGATCTGATTTGAATTTCCAATCCCAGTTACTTCACAACTCATTTGTAATCAACTGGTTTATTTATTGCTTGATCTGTCTTGAATTTTTTCTTATTCTTTCTGTCTAGTTGGACTGCAGTCCATGGAGTTTTCAGTTATATCTGATTAAGTTCTGCACACCTCTTTTATATATTTTTACCTTAAAAAAAAAAAACCAACAACTCTCTTAGAAATCTTTCCCTCTTCTTTGGTTTCTCTATGATTTCTCTTTTGAAATCATCTCAGAGGATTTTTATTTTGTTTGATTTTCCAAGTAATGAGACAATAGGGGCATTGTCAGTTTACTTTTAGTAAGCCTGCAAAATTGTACAAAATTATAGAATTAAAGGAAATTAGAATGAAAAGCGATAACCACTTACATAATTTTCCCTGTTTTAACCATTTTAATGTTTCAAATTTCTTTCCTAATCATTGTCTAAATAAACATAATGTTTACTAATTATATTCATTTCAGAAATCCCATTTTAAAATCTGATATTTTTACTTAACAGTGTTATTAACCTGTTTCTTTGACCTTAAAACCATTTTAATGACAATGACGAGATGCATTTTACTTAAACATCCATCTTTTCTTCACCCTGTAGTATTACTGTACGCTGTACTGCAGTGAATATCTCTGTGTTTATGTCATTTTCCTTCTTTAAATTACACCTTTAGATAAGTTAGGACAAGTAATACTGCTTGGTTAAAGGATTTGAATATTTTTATAATTCTTCATAGCAATCAACAATAGATTTGGAATTTTTTTTTTTTTTTAGCTAAAGTTATCTTTGCATACTCATGTAATTTATCTTATTGATTCACTCAAAGAGCTTTCCAGTGAGTACCCACTGTGAGCCTCATTGCTGTAAAGGAATAACTAACTAGTCCCTGATTCCAGTTTGCTTAGGGAAAGGCATCATGTGGTTGATCAGGTAACAATGAGATAGTTAAATCTCAGTGACAACAAAAGACAACATTTTAAGAGCATAGGCCCTGTCTTAAATGCTTCATTTGTACAGTAATCTCTGATTTAATGCTCCCAATAGTCTTCTGTGATGGCAAATCCTATTACTCCCATCTTACAAAGAAACTGATGTACAGAAAAGGTGAAATAGTTTGTCCAAGGTCACATGGCTAAAAGTGATGGTGACATACATTGAACCCAGGATACCTGATTTCGCATGGCTTTGTGTTCTTAGCCTCCCAAAAGAGGGATGGAAGCTAAATTTAGGGGACAGATAAAAATTTACAGAAGTTCAGAAGTTGGGGGTACATCAAAAATTTCTTAACGAATTCAGACAGTGAGAGGGTTTGTTGAAGGAATCTGTAGTAACTGCATTTAAAAAAATCAATCCCCATCAAGAACTTTGAAATTTTACAAGACTCTTAAAGCAGAAAATGTTAATGATTGTATTTTTAAGACAAATTACAATCCTGCTTGTCTTTCAGAGAATTATTTCTGAGGTACTTAGAAAATGTTAAAGAAGTTAATCTGTTACTCTGAGACAACAATGTTTAGATATTTATTCTCCCACAAAGGTTGTTCCTAGACTCTCACCTCCCTTATGAATGTTTAAGCTCTAAATAAGCAACTCTCTTATCTGTACCACTGGGGAATTGAAAAAATATATATCATCATAGATAAAGTCAAAGTCATCTGCATTCGCTTCTAAATTCTGGCAGAAGCAAACATTTACCCTAGGACATTTACTGACTTTTTCAATATTCCCAAATCTTTTTGGTGCTGTGCTATGGGCCCAAGAAGGCCACTTGAAGAACTGCATTATATACTTAACAAGGAATCAAGAATTTAATAGTGAAAAGGCAAGCTTAAGAAGTTGTTTGACAATATGAACAACACTTTACTGATTTGATTAATAAATTATTTCCAACTACTATCTGAACTTTTGCTTATTGTGTGTGTCATCCACATTGGATATTGAATATCTTAAATTACACACCCATTACTAAAATATGCCTGTTTTTAATCTCATTCTTGATTTACTGGCTCCTTTTTACTTTCATATTTTTACTGGAAAAAATTTGGTCAGGAGACTCCAAAGCTTTCAAAAATTTTCTGCTGACTCTTTGTAGAAATATTACCAAACTGGTGCAGCTCAGGACTTTCCTACAACTTTTTTCTTAACATATTTGTCTTAAATTATTTTGATCACTGCCTAAATAGCAGAGAATCTTTTTGATACTTGACATTTTTCTTTAAGATTTCCAGATTTAGATACCAATTTTTAAAAGTTGAATACATTTTTGGCCAAATTCCATTTCTTTCAGTCCCACAATCAATCTTCTCAGACCTCTAAATAAGTCTCCTTAACTACTGGGGTCCACTCCATTTGAAATCTGTTACTTCCCCCCCAGATATGTTATATTTATTGGTATGAAGTGTACAGGATGTGTTATAATGTAATGTGTTACAGTAGTTATAACTTGCATATTTAGCCTTTGTATCCCAGTAAAGAGTAAAAGAGTGAAAATAAAAATAAAAATTTTCATCTTACTGGAAGAACATGTACAACTAACTGTTAAGATTATGAATTTGGAAGGATCATTGCTTTATGGTTTCGTTAGTGTTCATATATTGTATGTGAAAATACATTTAGAAAGAGTTAATCCTGATTTTTTTTTCCTTACAGAGTACTTACATGATAAACTAGAGGAATATATAAAACAATTTTCTATAGTAAAAATAGTCAGACAAAGGGAAAGAAAAGGTCTGATCACTGCTCGGTTGCTAGGAGCAACAGTAGCAACAGCTGAAACGCTCACATTTTTAGATGCGCACTGTAAGTATATCTGTATAGACATAGTTGTATCATTTTCCTTCCTCCCACCCCCCGAATTTAAAAGGTAAGGAAGTTTTCCCTTTATTTATCTTTAACAGCACTTTCAACCGATGATTATAACAATGACAGCCCAGACAGGTAACAGCTTTGCATAGGAACTTCCTTTCACTTAAACAGAGTTCTCCTTTGTGTTTAAGCTTCTTGAACTTTAATGTTTTCTAGTGATCAGCTTCCCCATAGGGTTATCCTTGCCTGGGATTTTTTTTCCCCCAGATATTCACCCTGTAACAACAACAAAAAAATTTTCCTTGTTATTCTTGATCTCTACACTTTAAAGTGAGTGAAAGTTTATTTGTTTAGGTACAGTCAACCTTGTCATTAAAGTTTGTCCTAGTACTGAAACTTTTAATTCTCCCAAATTTGCAGACTCCTTTTTATACCAAGTTAGGGGTACCTCCTCCCAACTTCTGATATCTCTTCCATGAGCATTGTCAATTTTTGTTTTTTCATTGCTGTAGGGTTTTTTCTTGGTATTTTAATTTTTTTCAGTATCAATGTTTTTAAAAAGTATTTAAAAAGTTCTTTTAGATTTAGCATGCAAAATACATGCTAGGTATTACTAAAATGTCACTTGAGCTGTAAGTTTGGAGGGTTTTATTCTTTATATGAGTGTCTAGTTTTGAATTGGCCAGCCTTTAGGTTATATTTGACCCAACAACTGGTTTTCAGCATATGCTAATTGTCAGAGAAGGGCTTTTGGATTTGCCTGAGTTGTTAGCATCTAGTTCTCTCTTAATGCCAGGCATTTAAAAAATGAAGAGAGGTTTAAAGGTAATCCAAGAGAGGTGTTTTACAAAGGAAAATACCGTTCTCTAGTATTCCTTCTCCTTGTCCAAAATTACAATAAGATCAGACTGAGCATTCTTCTCCTCCAGCTGAATGTGTCTGATGGTCCTCCAGGACGGGGACTGCCAAATTCCACTTAGTGGGGAGCCCAGAACAGGTCTGCACATGCATCGTCTGAACCCACCGTGTGTTAGGTGAGACAGCCTGGCCTGTGGCCAGGGCCCAGACCTGTCATGGGACTCCTTGGCCCTCACTTTTCATTAGGTCTGGAGCAGCCTTGAATGGTCCTTCTTGGCCAACTGCTAAAATCAGAATGTTCTGACTCCTTGACTTTTCTCCCCAAGACCCAGTCAGAGAAATGAAGATTTCAATTACTGTACCTTACTCAGGGGGAGACAAGTTTAAATGACCATTTTTAGGGCTAAGTGATGTGGATCAGTAAAAAGTTATCTTTGATTCATTTTAAAGGGAAATACATCATCTAAGCCATAAATACACCAGCATTATTTTGCAGCTTTTCTAGGAGAAAAAAAATCATCATCTCTAGGGAAATTTTCCTAACTATGCTGAATTTTGTTTTACCTTTTTCATCCTACCCTCATCTCATCACAAGAAACATTTAAGAAATCTCCCCTCTGGAGATCTATTGTATAGCATGGTAGCTATAGGTAATACTGATGTGTCTACTTGAAAATTGCTAAGAGTAGATCTCAGATGTTCTCAGCCCCCACCACACACACACACACACACACACACACACACACACACACGCATGCACAAAGATAAACATACGAGATGACGGATATGTTAATTAGCTGTCAAAATCATTTCACAATGTATACATAAAATAATGCTGTATACCATAAATATATAGAATTTTTGTCTATTATACTTTTTTGTTAATAAAGCTGGAAAAAAGAATCCCCCCTATATAAATGTTCAAAACATAAATGATTTTGTTATTCTGATTTCTCTGTAAGCTTTCGCCCAAACAACTAAAGGAAAAAGTTTTCAGTGTTTTTATTGAATTAATGTTATGGTTTCTCTAGGTGAGTGTTTCTATGGTTGGTTAGAACCTTTGCTGGCCAGAATAGCTGAGAACTACACTGCTGTCGTGAGTCCAGATATTGCATCCATAGATATGAACACGTTTGAATTCAATAAACCTTCTCCCTATGGATTCAACCATAATCGTGGAAATTTTGACTGGAGTCTTTCATTCGGCTGGGAATCACTCCCTGATTATGAGAAGCGCAGAAGGAAGGATGAAACCTACCCAATTAAGTAAGATGATTTCTCTCAAAGTCTTATGTTTATACCATATACCATACACTGAATATGTATGCACTTTTTGCTTTTACAGCAGTTGCCTCTGAGGTAATTCATATTAACAAAATGAAGAACACACATGTTCTACGTAGAATAGAACAATCATTTATTTGTGCACTTATTTGCACAAGATGTTGCTGAGTAAGAAGTAGAATTAAGTGAGCTCTTATGTCTTTCTCATAAATCATTCCTTAAGAGTCTTAAAGCAGGGCTAGGAGAAGACATTTAATTTTGCTCTGCTGGGAGAGGACACAAAGTACTCCCCGCCCCCCCCAAAACAACTGGACTTTGAAGATAACATTTTTAGTTTCTATTAATCTATACAAAAGCTTTGAAATTGTGATGTCTTTAATACGTGAATTTGATGCAATTCTTAAAATATGCCATTTTATCTTTAGTTCTTATAATAAAGTTTGACAATGGATTATTTTTCAGAACACCCACCTTTGCAGGAGGCCTTTTTTCCATATCAAAAAAATATTTTGATTATATTGGAAGTTACGATGAAGAAATGGAAATCTGGGGAGGTGAAAATATAGAAATGTCTTTCAGAGTAAGTTTTTGGAGATTAAATGTAGTACACATGTTAAACAATGAATTATATTGTGTTCTAATTGGCTGGTACAGATTATTACAGATGTGTGCAGTCTTTTTGCGCTTTCTAAAATTTAATTGCTGGAAATTTTGGAATAAGAATATTTCCTCTTAAAATGTAATTTAATATATTTATTCATTGTTGCCAATGTTACAAGAGGAATCAGTGTCCAGGCAATAACACCAATTAATGCACTAGTAGCTACTGAATTCCATCCAAGATAAATATAATTAAATCTAGTGCTTCAGGAAATGAGTTGATTATCAAGGGAGACAGAATGGAAAAACATTTATGTATGATTTTAAAGGACATTGGACTTAACTGTTTGGATTAAATGAGCTGTTTTTTTCCCCTATACATACTAAAAGTTAATATGAAAAACAAAACGAAGACTTTGGATAGTCTTCACATGTACCTTACTTATTTGATTTTATGAGTTTCATTCATTTTTCATCTCTTAGGCTGAAATGTAGTAGAAAAAGAACTGAA
The DNA here is from genome assembly GCA_963575035.1 of Avahi laniger. Taxonomy (NCBI): domain Eukaryota; kingdom Metazoa; phylum Chordata; class Mammalia; order Primates; family Indriidae; genus Avahi; species Avahi laniger. The sequence continues at coordinate 39,188 of CAUYSK010047119.1, read as the reverse complement.
CTAGGAGTTAGAAGATTTAAGTTTTGGCTGTGGCTCCATCACATACAGTGATGATCTTAGCCAAGTTTGTATTACTTATGGGCAGGGGTCTTGTTTTATTCATTTCAGAATTTCCAACCCTTAGCACATGTTGGATCTCAAATGCAGTTTGTTGAACTGAACTGAGTTTTCTCGTTTGTTTAAAAAAGAAAAGGAGAAAAAGAGGAAATGACCATTTCTCCTAATACTAGCACATACTATTAAACATGATTTTTTTCTGTTTTTTTGCTTGATGATTATCATAAGATATTTAAATGAAAAGGTATTGATTTCATGATTTTTCCATCTTATTTAGAATTAATGCAAATAACTTTTCTTGACACTTTCTAAATAGGCATGAATTTTTTATAATAATCACCTGCTTCACAAATGCAATAGGTCGTACTTTGGTAAAAATGGCTTTCTGGAATCGTTTTCTTAATTGCAAAATTAAATATGCAAAGGATAAATAGGATCTGGGTCCACTTACACCCAGGCTGCCAGTTCATGGCTTAGCAGAGAAATCTGTGGTTTAGGAAAAGAACCATATAAATTGTATGAGATGGATGTCAGCATAAGAGCCTTTGGTTTTCTGTGCATATTAGGGAACTTGTTTGTAAAAAAAAAAAAAATAGCTTGGAATTCATTTTTATGAAAAATCTGGAATCACTGTTTGTTAACTTTCTGAAAATGTGCCTTTGTAATCTTTAGTGTTTATACCATTTAACAAAATCATCAGGGGACAGAGACTATTTGGGAAATTATAATGAATCTCTTCTCTGTATTTTGCTTTTATTAATATCTTAAAGGTAAACTTAAAAACAACACTTTGATTTTCCTAAAATATTGTAAATTTAAACAAATATCATTAATTATCAGGTATGGCAATGTGGTGGGCAGTTGGAGATTATGCCTTGCTCTGTTGTTGGACATGTTTTTCGCAGCAAAAGCCCTCATTCCTTTCCAAAAGGCACTCAGGTGATTGCTCGCAACCAAGTTCGCCTTGCGGAAGTCTGGATGGACGAATATAAGGAAATATTTTACAGGAGAAACACAGATGCAGCAAAAATCGTTAAACAAGTAAGTTAGAGCTAAATAATTAAATTACAGTAAAAATCTAACCAAGTTCACATGTCCTTTTGCTTATTTGAGTCAACTCCAGTACAAAACATTAAAAAAATTATTTTTGAAACTAGGTTTTTCTTTAACTCTTAAAATATATAACTTATGAATGCCAGTTTTCTCTTTTCTTAAGGAAAAATTAAGTAAACTGCTTTTTAAAAATTTGGACCTTCTACTTGATGTTATCCTTTTTAATATGAAAGATATTTTGTAACTGCCTAGGTTCAATATTTTACTCAAAATAAAATTAAGTAGAATTGCTTTTTACTGGTTTCAGGCTATGTGACTAACACCTAAATAAAGGTTCTAAATGGCTTTTTGAACTGGAGATAGAGACAATGTCTTGAGAAGGAACCAGGGGCGTCAAGGCTTTTTTTCAAGATCTAGATCCAGTACTCATTAGCCAAAATGGGGATGGCATTTCACAGGGTGGTTGCGACATGTTTCTTCCTTGTCTTGAGAGATGAAGTACGTCCTGCCTCTCTCCCAGAGTAACTGTAAAATAAGGAAGTGATAAGTGCTAACAAATGAATGCCACTTTTTTTTAGTAACCTGTTACAAATAGGTTCTATTCTGTGGAATCATGACACCTAATACATTAGAACTGAATTCCAACAGTCTTTATGTTGGATGAGGTAAATTAACTGGACAGTTTAAGAATATGCTTCAGTGAATGATACCCATCTCTGTTGAAAAGAGTGCTGATTTTGGGGGAGCAGGGAGTATTTACTCGGAGTTAAGGGCATCAGCATTTTGACTGTCATGATAAAGAAAGATCTAGTAATCTCTTTCCAGCTTTTTTTGGTCTCCAGTATCTCCCTGTTGGATGCAAACTCAGAGCACTCCCGAGTTAGATTGCTATCTTTTTCCCCAGGTCAATTGGGTAGATTGTGTACTGCACAAGAGTACTTGGCTAAGCAGGCAAGTGGGTGCTAAATGAAGTTTATGCTCTGCTTGTCACCCACAAAGAGGCAAGTGAGCCAGCAGATATCTCTTTTTACCACAGGGTACATAGTTCTACCTGCTCATATGTATAAGCTTAGTCAGAAGTCCTTAAGAGTCACTTTTTTTTTTTCTTTGCGAAATCACCCAGGTTCAAGGCATTGAAGCTTGCATAAGGAAATATTTTCCTTAGTTGAACTGATAAGCCTGAGTATTTACTTTTTCATACATATAGGTATCAAGTATAATTTTCCTCTAAAATTTTGCCTGTAGATCAAATATATTTTAAATTTAATAGAGCTTTTTTAAAAAATAATTTTCTTAGTCTCTTAAAATAAAGGAAAAATAAAATGCAGTTAACTCAAATAGTATCTTTTTCTACCATGAAGGTCCAGTTGGAGATATTGTTAAGAATGAGCAACACCCTTGACATAGAAAAATATTATTCCCAATGGTATTGTTTTTTGGTGATGGTTTTTGTGGTCTCGAAGAGCTACAAATTCCATTATGTCTTGGCACTGTTTACTTATACGTGCTTCTCACGCCTCACTTTACAGATCACTTTTAGGCTTAAAGTTGGGACCAATTGTGGCTGTTCCACGGCTCTTCCTTTGCCCACAGCATTCCTCTAGAGATCTTTGTCCTGTAGGGGAAGTTTGTGGCACAAATGAAAAATAAAATAGTACCATTCTATTCATTTAATCATCACTGTAGTAATGACTGGATTATCTTTAAGGCCAGAAATGAACAGGCAGGCATACTTGTTACCTGAATGAATGGTGAACGCTGTTAAATTGCATCTTGCATTTTGACCCAGAGATTTTGATACCTAAATGTAAATACAAATAGTAGCATTTGAAGTATTTTACCAATGCTATTTTAAGCATTTTATTCATTTTTCATCTTTCTCCAGAAATCATTTGGAGATCTTTCAAAAAGATTTGAAATAAAACAGCGTCTTCAATGTAAAAATTTTACATGGTATCTGAACAATATTTATCCAGAAGTATATGTGCCAGACCTTAATCCTGTTATATCTGGATATGTGAGTATTTTCCTGTTCTTTTTTTACTCGATGTATTCCTTGCCACCAACATTTATGTGGTTTGGGGAAAATTGCTGAAATACTTTCTGGTTTATTGCTTTTGAGATACTATGTTGTTATTATTAGCATTACCTCCTGAAATTATTTGAAAAAATATGTAAACTACATAGAATTTTAAAAAATTTTATAACTTGAAAATTTTTCTTCAGATTAAAAGTGTTGGTCAGCCTCTATGTCTGGACGTTGGAGAAAATAATCAAGGAGACAAACCATTAATTTTGTATACGTGTCATGGACTTGGGGGAAACCAGGTGAGTGCTGCATTAGAAATCCTTCCCTTGTAAAGCACTTACAAACACAAATAAGATGTTGCATATTTTTCAGAAGTCCTAAATCAGCTTTATACTTAGGTAAACCGGTGTGAGAAATGGTTTCAGACTAAGTTTGGCAATTAATATTGATGTTGTAGAGCAGCAGTCGCCAACCTGTTTGGCCCCAGGGGGATCAGTCTGATGGAAGACGTTTTTTCCACGGATAAGGGAGTCGGGGGAGGGGGGGGAGAGGTATGGAGGGGGCAGAGCTCGGGCGGTGACACCAGCGATGGGAGCAGCTGCAAATACAATGGATACAAACGAAACTTCACTCACCCACTGCTCACGCTCACCTCTTGCTGTGCGCGCCCCTTCCTTAGGTTCCTAAGTTTCATAAAAGACAATTTTTCCAAGGACTGAGGGAGGAGTGGTGGAGGACACCTTGGGGACCATAGTTGTAGCGTACTTTATTTTGGTTTTTACTCTGGCTCTGAAAACAATTTGCAGTTGCCTAGCTATACAATAGAAAGGAAAACAAGAAAATAATAGAATAATGCCACTTGAAATTTTTAGCAATAGGATCTTCTATGCAAGTCTTTGATGTGTTGATATTTGTGTGACTGTTGGCATGGTGATTTTTGCAAGATTATATATAAAAATCATATTTAACTGGATTTGATGGCGAATGACATCTGGTGTTAATAACAGCACTATTTTGTGGGCCACAACATGATTTCTATACGTCCTCCCCAGGAGAAAGCATCTTCTTGATTCTCCTTGATCGATGACATCCCTGTTTATTACCACTTTTTGATTATTTTACCTATTAAGGCTCAAATGTGAAATGGTACTATGTGGCCTACTGTGGGTAGGAAACATATTAAATATTAACTTTATGGGTTTTAGTCTCCTTTCTTTATCTTTTACAAATTAACTGTTGGAAGGGATTAGACTCTATTTCTCTAATTTGTTCATTCATCAAACCACTGAGTGACCCCCTGCATGGCCGGTACTCTGATGGTTCAAGCAATTTAGATTCTAACTCCTTTAAGAAATTTATGTTTCAAAACAAGTTACAGCCAGTATGATAAGGTCCGGGATAAAGCATTCAGAATGCTCTGGGGGTATGGGAAGGACATGTGAATTAGACTGAATGCCCATACGTTTTCCTGGGAAAGATGACATTTGAAGACTATTTTTTTAAAAAGGTAATCAGAAGCTAGTGAGGTGGCTGATGGGAATGGGAACACAATCAGAAGAGTGAGAAGAAAGGTGTACTAATCAGGGGAGCCTGGTAGGAGTCTTTTCTGGGAACTAACTGCAAGTATTTTGGTGTAGTTAAGAGTCCACGGTACTAAATACTCATGATACCTGTTTTAAAAGGATGGGACTTTGATGATGTGAGTTTATCTCCTGGTCCATCTTGTTCTATATTTCTTAGTCATTAGGCTCAGTTCAATCTAGTTCTAATCCTTATTCACCTAAACCAGTCAACCTACTGAGGGTAGGTGATGAGGATGCCCGGAAGCCAGAGCTGATGAACTGGATCAGTGGGATGGTCATAATGTACTTCTGATATGGGATGGAGATATATAGATATATATGGACACATATAAACACACCTGCTTGTATACTTATACCTATATATATATATCTGTATGTGTATATATGTGTATGTGCATATATATATATATCTTTTTAAAAATTTCCTTTCACATATAGAAGAAAAATAGTTATATAAATAATTTCATTCTTTTTGAAATAACACTGAACTATACTAATAAAAATTAAGGCTTTTGAGCAAAGGGAAATACTTTATTTTTAAAACTCTTATTACTAAATATAAATACTTATAAATTTCTCTCAGATTTCCTCTGGTGTTACATTTATTTTATTTTAAAAGTTAAAAATATGTTATATACATTGTTTTTTTCTACTTATCTGTTACCTTTGCCATAAAGATGTTTTTACAGTACTTTATCAAAAAATATCTTTAAATTCTAAATAGAATAATAGAATATGTCTTTTAGAAATTTTGGGATGGAGAAAAATTCACATATTCTTTCAACAAATATTTGCTTAAGAACCTATAATGTAGCTTGTACTGTTACAGTAGTGAAAAAGGTGAGGGTTATATTCTACAGGAACATTTTTTTTTCCACAGAAAAAGAAAAAATAAATATATGATGAGGAAAAATAAAGCAGGTAGGGGCATAATGTGTTCAGGGTGGGGTGGCTATTTTCAGAGGTTAGGGAAGAACCTTCTGGGAAAGTAACCTCAGAGTGGAGGCCTGAGTGAGTTGGGAGAGACACCACATTCCAGAAGATGAGTATCCTGGAGGAGGGATTGGCAGGCTGGAGGCCCAGTGGCAGGTACGTGGAGGAAGCAGAAAGGCAGTGTGGCTGGAGCAGAGCCATCCAGCAAAGGGGTGGGAAATGAGGCCAGAGACATCGAGAGGGACCTAATCATGCAGGGCTTTGCAAGCCCCATTAATTCTGAGTCTGACAGAGCCATTGGAACATTTTGAACAGGAGAATAATATTGCCTAGTTCATATTTTAAGATGATGATTCTGGCTTCTGTTACCTTAACACAGCTATTGATTTTATTTTGGCTTATTTCCTTTACATTTTATTTTCACTCAAGCATTGCATTTAAACTACTTTGCAAATTTTAATTCCTTGAGTGTGAAAATTTTGAGATAGCATATAACTTGATCATTTTTTCCTATTCCCTCTACTGTTTTGATCAGATAGTATTTTAATAGTGTTTTACTCCATTGTACAGTATTTGTGTACACAAAGTTAAAATAAGTATTTTGGTTATGTGACTAAATGGGCCAGTATACTGGTACAATGCAGTTTAAGCCATTATGACTTTCTGACACTTAATGCTTTGCTTCATCCACTTTCTGTCCATGGTGTTTGTCCCAGTTCTAAGTCTTGCCAATATTCTCAGCTATCTAATTACGCACTTTTAAAAATTTTTTGCTACTGACAAAAATACGCATTGGAGAAAAGACTCTCTAGTCAATAAACGGTACTGAGAAAACTGGATAAACACATGCAGAAGATTGAAACTGGATCCCCACCTCTCACCTCTCACAAAAATCAACTCATGATGGATAACAGACTTAAACCTAAGGCATGAAAACTTAAGAATTCTAGGAGAAAATGTTGGGAAAAAGCTTATAGACATTGGCCTAAGCAAAGAATTTATGAAGAAGACCCCCAAAGCAATCACAGCAGCAACAAAAATAAATACATGGGACCTGATCAAATTAAAAAGCTTGTGCACGGCCAAGGAAACTATCATTAGAGTGAACAGACAACCTACAGAATGGGAGAAAATATTTGCATTCTACACATCTGATAAAGGAATGATAACAGGAATCTATATAGAACTTAAGAAAATTAACAAGAAAAAAATCAAACAACCCCATCAATAAATGGGCAAAGGACATGAACAGAAACTTTTCAAAAAAGACAGAATAATGGCCAGCAAACATATAAAAAAGTGCTCAACATCTCTAATCATCAGGGAAATGCAAATCAAAACCACAATGAGATATCACCCAACTTCAGTGAGAATGGCCTTTATCAAAAAGTCCCAAAACAGCAAATGCTCACGTGGATACCGAGAGATTGGAACACTCTTACACTGCTGGTGGAACTGCAAATTAGTACAACCCCTGTGGAAAGTAATTTGGAGATACCTCAAAGAGCTAAAAATAGAAATACCATTTGATCCAGCAATCCCACTACTAGGCATCTACCCAAAGGCAAAAAAGACATTCTATAATAATGACATCTGCACTTGAATCTTTGTAGCACAATTCACAATTGCAAAAATGTGGAAACAACCCAAGTGCCCATCAATACATGAATGGATTAATAAAATGTGGTATATATATATACCATGGAATACTGCTCAATTACAAAAAACAATGGTGTACTAGCACCTCTTACATGATCCTGGATAGAGCCTGAGCCCATCCTTTGAAATGAGGTATCACAAGAATGGAAAAACAAGCACCACATGTACTCACCATCAAATTGGTACTAACTGATCAACACTATGGTGCTCACACGGTAGTAATATTCACTGGGTGCCGGTCAGGTGGGAGTGGATAAACTCACAACTAATGGATGCGGAACACACTGTATAGAGGAAGGGCATGCTTGTCCACCCTGGCTTGGATGAGGCAAAGGCATTATATATAACCAAAATCTTTATACCCCCATAATATTTTGAAATAAAAAAATAACATTTTTGGCTATCAAAGTATTTTCCATTTTTATGATTTTAATTGTAATGGCTTTTTAAACTTAAAATACTAGACAACATTTGTTATCATCTTTGAGATCTTAAGGTTTGTCTTTCTTAGATAAGTAAAGCTAGAATGCTGTTTTCATCATCTAAACCCATTTTCCCTGAGTGTTTCCATGTAAAGAACTACCAGTTGTAAAAACGACTGATGTTTTATTTGTGGGAGAAAATAAATTAAGCATGAGACTAAGACTGGAGGAACTCCGGATATGTGGCTCTGTTAATTCAGCTGATATTTGTGGAGTGCCTACTCTAATATATATAAAGGGTTTAACACAGTACCTGCCTCGCGCATAATAAAAACTTAATAAATATTAGTATTACTACTAATTATTTCATTATTGAAAATCAATTATGTTAACTTATTTTATCTTTAAAATGTCAACATTATGAAATATTTGATTTGCAATGGATATTATTACTAGATACACTGCCTGACTTTGGTCTGTGGGGAAGCCAGCTAGCTACACACACAATTCTAATAGAGTGCTATAAAAGTTATCTCCGATGCATTGCTGGAACCTTGAAAAGGGTGTAATTTTGTGCAGTAGGACAAATTCAGGGAAAGCCAAAGAAGGAAGGTAATATTTGAGTTGGCTCTTGAAAGATGGAAAGGAGTTTAGCAAGGCAGAAAAGGTTAAAATGGGTATTCCAGGCAGAGCACAGACATGAAAACAAAGCCTCAGAGCTGTGGATACACATGTTCTGCATTGGTAGAATTGTGTGAAAGAACCATAATATGTAACTGGGACAGTGGTTGATGGAAGATTAAAAATAGAAGATTTCATGTACCAGTTAAGGAGTGTGGACTTTTTCTTAACAACAATCCTGATTCACTTAAGCAAGGGCAGCAGGGGACCAAAGACTATGAAAGACTAACTGGCAGCAGATCGAATTGCTAGATTAAAGCAACAGAAATTGGAGGTAGCTGGAGGTTTCACAGCAGGAATTCTGAGGGTCTCAGTAAGAGAAGTGATGCTAAGGAAGTAAGAATGAGTGGGATGGTAACATCTGAGAGGAAAATGCGGTACAAATAAGGGACTAATTAATTGCTATGTGAGGAGAGAGCAGGATCAATAATAGTAATAATAGCTTATATGTATCACATGCTTACCACTTGCCAGTCATTGTTCTGAGTGTTTTAGGAATATTAACCCATTCGTCTTTATAACTCCGTGGGATAGGAACTATTAAATTACCCATTTTACAGGTGAGGAAACTGAGGCATGGAGAGCACCCTGAAGTTCCTAGTTTAATAAAAATGGCTTTAACTAAAATGAAGATGAGAGAAGGAGCACTTGTGAGAGAGAGGAAGTTAATGAGCTTTCTCGAACTTTTCAGACCCTTTCTGTGGAGTGCCTGTGCTAGCCTCCGTCCTCTCTGGTATCCCTCAATTTCTGATATCAGGAGGAAGACAACACCTTCCTAATTAAGTAACTACCTGTTGATGACAGGCTGAAGAAGGGTTATAATATCTTCTATCATAAAAACTGAATTTATTGTTTCCAATACTTTTTATTGTATCATTTTCTTGAAGTAGAAATGACTTCATTATTCAGTGAGTTGCTGATTTTTAAATTTATTTTACAACTGAGGATATAGCGTTCTGTTTTCAATAACGGCACTCTTCCTCTCATAGTACTTTGAATATTCTGCTCATCATGAAATTCGGCACAACATCCAGAAAGAATTATGTCTTCATGCAGCTGAAGGTCCCGTTCAGCTGAAGACCTGTTCCTACAAAGGTCATAAGACAGTTGTCACTATAGAACAGATATGGGAGATCAAGAAGGTACTTCCGTGTAATTCACCTCCTTATTTCAGTATTGTGTTTAGCTCATCTTGCTTATCTGGGAAAATGAGTGGAACATGATACATTGATATTATCCATCAGAATTTCTCTACCTTTATTAACTTTGTTATTATGTGTTTCTACCCGTGTGATAAGTGAGTATATCTATGAATTAAGTACATTTAGGAAAAAAATCATAAAGTTGCTTGATTGAAGCATAGTTTATGTAGATCAACACTTCTGTGAATTATTAATAATAGTTGTTCATTTTTGACTTTTTAAGGTTTCTTATAATGCTTCATGGACAGTCACATTTTCTTTTTCCTGACAGAGAGGAAAAATATTATTTTTTTCTCCTTTAAAGGGATTAATTTTTTCCTACCCTGGTTTAATACTTTTTCATGAATCTAGAATTGAGAAAATATGTGGCGAGTCTCTTCTGTTTTTAAACACGTTTAAGGTTTAGCTGGATCATAACAGTTCTTACCTGAAAATTGTTTTGTGCAATAATGGTTTTTGTGAAAACCATAACATGGCTTTTATGATTTATGATCTTTAAAGAGTTTGTCACCTGTGGAAATATCAATGAGATGCTTCTTGTTTGAAAACTTGATTCAGACCTTGCTCTGTATACCTCTCTTCGTGTATGTAATACCTTGTTAATTGAACAGCAGTGGCATCAATGATGATGTTTACAGCAGAAGCCAACGTGATTTTATCAGGCATAGTTGACCTTTGAAAGATTTAAAGTTAAGAATGGTGTACATTTAGTTTGTAAGTCTCCCTTTAGCTTCAATGAGACCATAAAATTGTTTAAATATTTATCAGTTAATTATGAGTCTTGAAACTTAATGTCTGTTGTATTTCCTTTTATTCTAGGATCAACTTCTATATAATCCATTCTTTAAAATGTGCCTTTCAGCAAATGGAGAGCATCCGAACTTAGTGTCATGCAATCCATCAGATCCACTCCAAAAATGGATATTTAGCCAAAATGATTAAGTGTTCCTTAAAATTAAGAAGTTGAAAAGGAGATATTCTTTCTCATAAAACTGTGACTAGGCATACACTGTAGTTTTTGAAAATTATGCAAAAGCAGCTAATTGTAACTTATTCCAAGTGCATTTTTCTTATTTATGTCTTAAAATGTCTATGTAGTACTGCTTCAGAAATCCTGTAAGTTTCTGTTTCAAAGCACAATAACTAGTAATACCAAAGACTATTTTCAAATGTCCAGATATAGAAGAAGAGATGTTTACAGTATGATGAAAATGATTTTCCAAGTATAGTGATGTTTGTGTGTTTTGTACACTTAAGGATTGCATAGCTACATTCACACTCACAATTTAAAATATTTCCCCTAGTTTTTTGGGGGAAAGAAGAAAGCTTTGATACTGTATTTTTTTTAACTACATAGAAATGGATCAATGAAGGCCAAGTGTTGGCCTTTATGTACAAACCAAGAAGTTTTTATAGATCTAGAATTTATTATTTTAAAATGCAGATAAACTTTTTTTTGCCTTTTGTTTACTTGTCTGTCAAATGTTTCCTTAAACTTGAAATTGAATAAGGAGAGGAATATTTTTAATGCTTAAATTTCTTGGCAAATTTTAAAATATTTTTTAGTCTGAAGCCCACTCCACTTGAAGCACTTAAGTCTTCCTTAAATGACTTCTTTTAAGTAACTATACTGTGTTTTCCTAAAGCACTTTAAAAATAAAAAACTTTATAAATCACTCTCTGTTGAAGAGGCATCCTTTTCCTTTCTGCTGGTCTTTTTTTTCTTACCAAATTTCACTAATCTTGAATGTTTGTGATATTGAATCTCAAAAACAAAATACTTGACTCATTTAAAGCTAAATTTTGTTACTGATTCAATTATAGTTGTAATAGATTTTTGTCTTTGTAATGGATTTTTTCATCAAAAAAGGCCTTATTTTAATCTATGTAGAAAACACAATAAAAAAATCCTCAACACTATTGTAATCATTTGATTAAGTTTTTTTCTCTTTTGGGTAAAATTTATAATTGATAATAGGTGGGGGAAACATGAATTTTGTATACCAAATTTCTAAGCACCTATTGTTTGTAGAGCCATCATATTTCCTAAGGCACAAAAAATGGGGAATGGTGAAGATTCCATGTTAGATATTTATAGAATTTTGTACCAATTTCTGGTAATTTTCCTTCAATATCTGATAGAACGATTTTTTAAAAATTGATACTCACTTAGGATATTTAACACTTTTTTCTTTCTGGTTATTTTACATGTGGATCTTTATTATTCCAGAAATAAAATATGACTGGCTTTATATTTTAAACCTGAAAGAGCCTCAGTTTTACAAAAGAAAACATTTCTTGATTATTGGCTCCATCTCCTCATTATTTGTAACTTTGAACTTGCATTGCAAAGCCTGCATTCTCTAATTGATTACAATGCTAATTTTTATTTCAATTCGACTAACGTGTATTATGTGTCTAACTTTGTATTAAAAGTCATGGTAGGCAGAGGAAGACTTGTCATTGCCTTTGAGCTATATCTCATGGGGCAGAAAGAAAGACAAATAATTCTGGAATAGTGCCAGTATGATGTTATAGTTTATGATGCAGATGACAGCTTACTATTCATATTTATTATTTAATAAGTAAAGATATTTATTGCTATAGCTGACACTAATATGTATTATTAAATATACACTAGTGCCCACCTAACACGTGCAATTTCTATTTCTCAATTTGTTATTCTAGACATATCTATGAGCAAATACTGTTCTTAGAGCTTGTTAAATCTCTAAAAACAAAGCAAAACAATTTCTCAAAGATATTTTATAAATGAACTTAAGCATGTTTAATAAAAACAAACCAACCCAAGTGCCCTCTGTGTATCCGTCCTGTTTTGTCTTACCATGATCCAGCTGAAATCTATTTAGTTTCGGTGAACATCATTATGGCTGAGTTAAATGCATTCACAAGGAAAGTCCTTCTTACCTGATTTGGGAGCCTCAAGCTGTTGCTCAAGTGTCATACAAATCATTTTATTAAGGACTGGCCCTTGGAGATGGGTAGTGCTTTTTAAAAGTCTGAGTTTTGGAACAATGCTAATAGGGAGTTATTTATGGAGCCTGGCTGCCATCCACCTGAGAGATTTGAATGCACCCAAGTGTGAAATTGTGGAACTCTTGCTCAATTTGAAGCTGCCATGGCAAATGGTCTAGTTGCTACAGAAGACCTGGCATGTTGCCGACATTCCAGAGGACCAGGTCCTAAGAACTCTGGGTTGGTAAACTACTCTGCCAAATCTGCTAGGGTCAACCTGGTGGGCAGGCTCATAGAAAACTGAGACGTGACCACATAATTAACTACAGGAGAAAATAAGCAATACACTAAAATTGTCTATTGCTATAACCACTGATGAAGAATTTTTATGTCCCCATATTACTGGAGAATGGCCTTACTATTAAAAGACATTTTAATTAAACACTATGTATAGTGGCAAAATGTAAGTGAGAAAAGATAGGGAGCTTTTTGCAATGGGAAAACAAAGTTGAATACTTAGAAAAAGCAAGAAAAAAGTCAAGTCACTTAAAAATGCTGTTATATGTACATGAGAATTGTAAAAGATATGTAAAACAAAAATCTAGGAAGATTCTGCACTCAAATTGCTTTACAATTCACTTTAAAGACCGCAAAAATAAATAAGACAATGCATTTTCAGAGTGGTTTGTGTAGGAAAGATATTGCAGAACTCTCAGAAAAGAGTTTATACTCATATAAAAGGCCTTAGACTTATAACAGAATATTTACGAAGGAATTAATATACATACAAATATAGGAGTATGTGTGTAGGTGTGTGTATGTTTTAAAGTATTTTATATTTGTATCTTCTTTTTTATGGGTTTCTCTTTTAACCACCTTTTTCAAATCATCAACCATCAACTCAATTACTCTGGGGAATTGCACACATAGTCACTTTTGCTCTCTAGTCTTCAACATCTAGGAATTATTTGCTTGTTTTAAGAATTCTATTAGGCACCAGTGGCTAATAATATGCAAAGTAGCTCCTGTCTTCAAGAAGGTTACAGTTTAGTAATGTGGTCATCAATGAGGCCTCATAACATAATGATGTTTTGGAGAGAAATAGCCCCATGATGGAGTCCATTGACGGAAACTGGAGGAGAAAACAGAGACCCCATATTTTAGAGGTAAATAATTAATGCTTCTTAAACCTGGTTGTACACACCTGGGGATTTTATTAAAATCCACATCCTTGTTCACTAATCCTGGGGTAGAGCTCATGAGTCTATATTTCTAACAGCTCTCAGGTGATGCCAAGCCTGCTGGCTCTGGTACCACATTTTGAGTAGAAAGACTACCCATTGAACCAATGCCTAGGGTTCTTTGTGACTACCATGGTGACTTCCAGCATGCTTCACCTCTCTTACTACTTCAGGCATCACCAGAAGTCAATGCTTCTCCATCATCCAGTATTGTCTTAGTTCCCTGGCACCTCCTACATCTTTGTATATACCAAATTGATCAATCACCCACCCTCTGATCACCTTCTACTCTGCAAATGTCTATTCTTTGATAGGAAAACTCTCTTATATCAACAACCTTGTCTCTGGAAGTTCTATTTATTGTCTTTCCTTAACTGAAACTGGACATCCACTAAGGATACCTCTTCCTATTCCAGTGAGGGCTATTGCTTTTTATTTTGTTGTCTATCATTCCTCCTGGGCTTCAAGGCTAGAATTTGGAATGGATATAGCCCTTCTTCAAAAATGTCCCAGTTTATTTGAAGCCATGTCATGTGGATACATTATGCTCTACCTCTGTGTGCTACTATTAACCATGAATCTATAGGTCATTTCCCCGAGCTGTTTTTTTTTCCTATTGGTTTTCCTCTCTGAATAGATGCTTTCTTCAAATGTCTAGTTATTCCTAATTATTTGTCTGTCTCTAACAGAGGAGCATTAAATACTCATTAGAAAGCTCTGTAGTATGGGGAGGGCTTGTTGACTATGGTCTTTTCTGTAGGGTGATCTTATTGGAGCCATCATGCTGGGAAACAAAGTGACAGTTTAGATCCCCAGAGAAGAATTTTCCAGTCACCTGCCTGGAGGGTATAAGCCTGACTGCCACTGAGAGAAGAGGGTTGGGGATGCATTTTCGATATAAAACTCCTGTCCTCAACTGTGCTGGAGGCTACTGTTATAGAGATCACCCTCTGTTTTAGCCTCTCCAGTGAGTGAATCTCTAGGCTTCTGCTTAGGTGTGGGAGAAGATCGAGTGGTCTAACCGGTAAATAGACTGTCAGCTAGTCCTTCTGCCCCAGCCCCACTTTCTCCTTCACTTCCAGAGACACCTGGCACCACCGGTTCCTGATCCTTTCTGTGGTCTTACTGCTCTACTCTCTCCACTGTTAGCTTTGGATTAACTCACTACTAATTGACTTGCTTTCTAGTCTTCAAACCTCTTCTGCTCTTTTTCCTTATGGATTTATATATTTTTTCTATATCTTTATCATCATTTTCATAGAATTTTGTAAGGAAGCAGAAGAAAATGAGGGTAGTATCTGGTATTCTTGATGAGAAATTCCCGTTCATTCTTCAATGACCTCCACACTATCTTCTGTCTCTAACAACTTCCAGATTGCCAAATCCAGTGACAACTTCCCTCCTTTTATTTAAGCTCTGCAGCATATGAAACAATTGACTCATTTTCGAAATTTGTGAAATTCTCTCCTCTCTGGGCTTATGTGGCACCAGAGGCTTCTATCCCCAGTCTCACTGCCTTGTTCAAATCATCAATATGATACTGGCAGTGAAGACCACCACCCACCATGACAGCTTTCTTACCCTCCACACACGAAGGAATTCAAGCACAGAGGCACAAGCGAGAGAAAAGAGTTTAGACACAAAATACGAGCAAGAGCGGAGAGGCATATTGAAAACAAAGTACACTCTTAAGAAAAGGCAAAAGAATGGACTGATCCTAGGAGGAAAAGTGCCACCCTAGAGTTAGGGTCTGTCTTTTTATGCTAATCCCTAATAATATGCTAAACTGGGAGCGGAATATTCATGGGTTTTCTGGGAAAAGGAGTGAAGAGTTCGTAGAACCGGAATCCTCCCCTTTCTTGACTTGGAAATACAGGGTAACTTCCAGGAATTGCCGTGGCATTTGTAAACTGCCATGGTACTGGCGGGTATGATTTTTACTGTGTTAATGAGGGCAGTTCATTTAGGGACACTGTCACCTCAACTGTGCGCATGCCCCAATTAAAGAAATTCCCCTTTTACCTTAGATAAAGATGTTATGGCTAAAGTAAAGTAAAATAACTAAAGGGTCTCTATTGGAAACTTAGCTAAGCATAGTCACATTCTTAGGACTGTGTTATTCTGCCGACCTTCTCCTGACCCCTGCCCTAACCACCTGCAGGGTATCTGACGCCTGTCTCAACTATATCTCACATGGACTTAAACTAAGATGCTCTCTTAACTAATTTCCCTGGTTGATTTTTTTCAAAACTTGAGTTAACTTTTTAAATAAAAAACATGTTGCTCCTCTGATTTTGTACCCTTCCATTGGCTTCCAACTGTTCTTAGAACGAAATTCTTGCTTCTGGTCATAGCCAGCAAGGCCCTATGTGACCCAGTCCTTGCCTGCTTCTCCTGCCTCATCTAGGACCACTTTTTCTCTGGCCCATTGTGCTCTAGGCACAGCAATGCCTCCTATATTGGTCTCATATGTCAAAATTTGTTCTTGCTTCAGAGCCTATGTGTCCTTTGTCTGCTCTTCTTCACAGTATCTGTGACATGCTTCAGTCTTCAGAACAAATAAAAACATTGTCAGAAGAGACCACCCTTTATAAAGTAACCTAGTCACTATTCAATCATCATGTTTATTTTTTTAATTACATTTACCAATACTTGAAATTATTGTCTTACTTTATGTGTGAACTTGTCTTTTGTCTCCACTAAAATATCATTTCATGAAAGCAACAAAAAAAAGAATGAAATCCATATCACATTACAATTTAGGTAAATTCACTACATTGTTTACATAAAACAACTTTTTTAACGATGCTTAATATATATTATACATACTACATTTACAAGCATGCACAGAATGGGTGCCAATGAGGAAGGGCTATGAGTATGGGAATGGAATGGAGAATGGTGAGAAAAGCGGGCAAATGAGCAAAAAATAAAAAGCAACAGAAAGGACAAATTTTGCTTGGATTCATGAAGGTCAACTTTAAAAAAATATTGATTGAAAAAATTATCTGAGTATATGCATTATTTCTTCAAAATATATGTTACAGAAAACATAGATTTATTCATAAAATCCAACAGTACAAGAATAATGGAACCAAAATATAGAGGTACTAGTTCACATAGTACACAGTAAATCTATGAAACTCATTACCCAAAGAGTTTATGTAGGTGAAAATTTCAAATAGATATAAAGTAGACTCAGCAAAATTGATGGCTGATAAGTTCACAATCAATAAGGAAAGGTAGAATGTTTAGCACATTCTCCAAGGTTTTAGAGTAACGTAGAAGATAGCAGCATCTCTTAAAACATATCCCTTGCATATTATATCGGTCATAGACAACACGGTCCCCTGAAAGTTGGTTATGAAACTATTTGTTTCTATTTAACAATATCTTAATTTTAAGATATTCCTTTGGAATCTCAGCCATCCGTTGTGTAAATCATTATGGGAGAAATCTAATTTTTTCAAGTACTTTTGAAAATGCTTTCCCTTTAAAATATAACATTATTGAAGTTCAGAATACTTGGGGCTAAAAAATAAAATATAGCATTAATTATAGACATAGTTTTCTTTTAAAGCATGGGTGGAATTCAGGGTGTTATGAGAGTTATTTTCAATAAGTTATTTTTAAAAAGAAGACCAAATAACTTCTACTTATTTGTAAAATCCTTGTTAACTAGGAGGAGCATAATTTCTGTTACTCTGTGGTAGAGTACATTTATTATTTTATTTTTCCATCCGAGTTCCCATTGCCAGCAATAGAAATTAACTCTGGATGATTTAAGAGGAAAAGGGGTTTGTTGAAAGGATATTGAGTAGTTCACAGAGTCGTTTGGAATACTGAAGAAAAGGCTAAAAAAATGGGCAGGCAGGGTAAGACAAAATGCATAGCTTTGAAGCTAAAATTACGCTGCAGAACTTGACTGGTGAGGATACTCTTTCTGCTGCCAGCAAACACCAGGTAAATGGTTTACATTTCTCATTACCCTGGTATTGGCATTGCCAGCTGCTGACGTTGGCTACTGGATGACCCCTCTGCTATAGCTGCCACTGGATCCTTGAAGGTACTGCTACTTATTGCTGTCAGAATGAATTCTCCACTTACTGCTTCTTTTCTCACTAGCTCCCAAGTCAATATCCAGGCTGGATGCAGATTGACTGAGCCTATTCATGTGCCATGTCCTCAAGGCAATGGAGACTATAAAAGAAAGCATCTGGCTTTGGAGCTTCTGCAATTGAAGGCGGAAATTTCACAGGCATAGAAAGAGAGTTCAGATGCCAGGTAGCTATTAATAAAAAACATGGCAAATGACTTTAGTACAAACCCTAGGAATTGAAAGCTATAGCATTCTTTTCTCACTGTCTTTTCCTTTAAACTGTAAAGCAAACATATTTAAGTGATTATGCATATGACATGTATAAAAATGCTGTCCACTTAAATATATTGTAAGTACTTTCTCACTTTCCTTTTTTTTGCTTCTCAATTAGGTCAAAGATATTACTATATTTTTTATTTCTGTATTCTGGGGAATTAGTATATTAATAATTTGTATCCTCTCAGCAATTTTTATTGTTTTTTAAAAATTTCTATTGAGATATAATTTATATGCAATAAAATACACAGATCTTAAGGGTTCAGTTTGACAAGTTTTGACTTGTACATACTTGTAACTGCCACCCAAAAAAAGATATAGAGTGTTTCCATCACACCAGAAAGCAATCTTATATCTCCTTCCATTCAAACTTTCGACCCAGTAAACAGCCACTTTCTGATTTCTATCAGCATTCATTAGTACCAGTTATTCTTTTATCTCATTTAAATAGAATCATAGATTACATATTTTTTGTGTCTGTTTTGTTTGCTCATTATAATGTTTTCAAGATTAAACCATAAAGTTTTATTTGTAGATTTTGGTTTTAATTGCTGAGTAATATTTCATGTATAGATAAATCACAATTTGTCTTTCATTGATGGACTTTTGAGTTGTTTCAAATTTTTGGATAGTTTGAACAAGGATGCTAGGATCATTCATATATAAGTCTTTTTGTGAATGTTATGTTTTCACTTTTTTTTAAGGTAGACACCTAAGAATGTATTCATGGACCCCATGTATAACTTTAAAAGGTACTGCCCAATAGTTTTTTGTTGTTGTTGTTAGTTGTGTTATTCTACATTCCCATCAACAACATATGAGAGTTCCCAGTGGTTATACAACCTTGTCAACATTTGTTATTTTCAATATTTTTTAATTTTAAGCGTCTTGGTAATCTTGTGATGATTGTAATTGTTATTTCTCTGATAAGTAATGATTTTGAACACCTTTTCATGTCCACATTGAAGTCATGTATACTTTTTGTACAAAGTATGTATTTTATATGTATTTATTGGATAGATTTCTTTATTATTGATTTGTAGATATTTATATATTTTGAATACATGTCTTTTGTTAGATTATTTATTATATATATTTTCTCAGTCTGAAGTTTCACTGTTTATTTCTTAATGATTTTTTTATGTGCAGAAATACTTATTTTTGATGAAGTGTAATTTATCAAGATTTCTTTCACGTTTAATGCTTTTCATGCTCCTCTTTCTAAGACACCTTTGTCTACCCAAGAATAGGTGGCAGTTATAAGTATATACAAGTCAAAACTTGTCAAACTGAACCCTTAAGATCTTGTGCATTTTACTGCATATAAATTATATCCCAATATAAACTTTTAAAAAACAAGGATGTGAAAATATATTTCTATGTTGCTTCTAGATGCTTTATTGTTTTAGCTGTTATTTTAGATCAATAATTCATCTTGAAATAATTGTATATGGAGTGATACCGGAGGTTGAGATTTATTAATTTAATTTTTCATAAAGACATCCCATTATTTCAACACCATTTGGGAACCTTCTTTCCCAGAGGAATTACATTGGTGCCCTTATTAAAAGTCAACGGACTCTATGTTTGTGCGTGTCTATTTCTGAACTCTCTATTCTACTTCATTGATCTATATGTCTTTCCTTATGGCAATACCGCACTGTCTTGTCTGCCCTTGTTTTACAGAAGACTGTGAAGCCCTGTCGTGCAATTTGCCCAAGTTTACTATTCTTTTCTCAAGATTGTTTTGACTGTTCTATATTCTTTGCATTTTTCCATAAATCTAGAATCTACTTGTCAATTTACCTTTTTTCCCCTAATGTTTATGGTTTGTATTTCTTTTTCTTCCTTTATTATATTTGCTGGGACTTCCAGGACAATGCTGAATAGAAGTGGTGAGAATGGACATCCCTGCCTTGTTCCTGTTCTTAAGGGGAAAGTGTTCATTGTTTTACCACTAAGTTTGATGTTAGTGGTAAAACAAGTTTTTATGCTTATCAAGTTGAGGAAATTTCCTTCTATTCCTAGTTTGAGAGTTTTTATCATGGATGAATATTGAATTTTCTCAAATATGTTTTCTGCTTCTATTGAGTTGATGATATGAATTTTATCCTTTATTCTGTCCATGTGGTAAATTACATCGCTTTTCATATGTTAAACCAACCTAGCGTACATGGCATAAACTACACATGGTCATAATGGATTATCATTTTTATAAAATAGAATTTTTTAAAAATCTACTTTGCTGTCTCTATAGGTTTCCCTATTCTGGACATTTCATATAAATAGAGTCATATAAAATGTGGTCTTCTCTGACTGGCTTAATTCACTTAGATGCAGTGTTTTCAAGGTACATGCATACTGTAGCATGTATCAGTATTTCATTTCTTCTTATGACCAAATAATATTCCATGATACAGATATACCACATTTCTTTATTCATTCATCAGTTAATAGACTATTTTTACCTTTTGATTATTATGAATAATTCTACTGTGTATACACAAAAACATTTGTGTATAAATTTTTGTTTGAAAACCTATTTTTAATTTTCTAGAGTATCTAAGAGTGAAATCTCTGGGTCATATGGTCACTCTAAGTTCAGTCACTGGAGAAATTACCTAGTGCTTTCCAAAATGGCTGCATCATTTTGCAATTTTACCAGCAATATATAAGGTTTCTGATTTTTTTTTTCATCCTTACCAACACTTTTATTATATGACTTTTTTATTCTAACTGTCTTAGAGGGTGTGAATTGTATCTCATTCTAGTTTTTTATTTACATTTCTCTGATGAATAATCATGTTGGACACCTTTTATGGGCTTATTGGCCATTTCTATATTTTGCTTGGAGAAATGAGCCACTGTGATTCTTTGCCTGTTTTTAATTAGATTATTTGTCTTTTTTATTATTAAGTTGTAGGAGTTATTTATATATTCTGGATACAAGTCCCTCATAAGATATATGATTTGCAAATGTTTTCTTTCATTCTGTGGATTTTCATTTCACTCTCTTGATGGTGTTCTTTGGAGTACAAAAGTTTTTAATTTTGATGAAGTCCAAATTATCAGTTTTTTCTTTTGTTGTTCATGTTTTTGATGTCATATCTAAGAATCCTTTGCCAAATCTGAGATTATGAAGATAATTTATCTCTATGTTTTCTTCAGAGTTTTTTTTTAATAGTTTTAGGTCTTAAATTTAAGTTTCCATTCATTTTAAGTTTATTTTTGTGTATGATATGTAGTAAGGGTCCAATTTTATTCCTTTGAATGTGGGTATCCAGTAGTCTCAGCAACATTTGTTGAAGACTATACTTTCCCCGTTGAATGTTTGTGGCACTCTTGTCAAAATCAGTTGACCATAGAAAGAAACACGGTTTTATTTCTGGACTCTCCATTCAATTCTGTTTATTTATATTATATTCTTGTGCGAGCACCACACTCTCTTGATTACCATTTTTTGCAGTAAATTTTGAAATTGGGAAGTGTGATTCCTTTTACTTTGCTTTTTTTTTTCAAGATTGTTTTAGTTCTTATGCATCCTTTGCAATTTTATACAAATTTCAGTATCAGCTTGTCAATTTCCACAAAGATGTCTGAGATTCTGATAAGAATGATGTTGAACCTGTAGATCAATTTGGAGAATATTGGCATTTAAACAACATTAAGTCTTCTGATCCATGAACATAAGATGTTTTTCCATTTATTGTAATAACCAATTTCTTTCAACAATTTTTGATCATTTGCAGAGTATAAATTTTACACTTCTTTTGTTACATTTATTTCTAAGTCTTTTGTTCTTTTGTTATTAGAAAAAAATTTTTTCTTAGTTTAATTTTAGGATTTATTTTACATATATTTCAGGTTTACAATTGATTTTTAAATACTGATCTTGTATTCTACATCCTTGCTGAATTTCTTTATTAATTTTAATAGATTTGTTACTGGATGATTTTGGGCTCTCTATATACAAGATCTTGCTATCTGCAAATAGAAATAATTTTGCTTTCTCCTTTTTAATCTGAATGCTTTTTATTTCAATTCTTGCCTAGTTTTCCTGGCTAGAACTTCTGTTACAATGTGCTTTTTATATTTTGACTGATATAATTTGTCAATGTTTTGTTAGGAATTTTTGTGTCTATGTATTTGAAAGATATTGGTTTCAAATTTTCTTATAATGTCTTTGTCAGATTTTATTATCAATGTTATGCTGGTCTTATAAAACTATTTGAAAAATTGTTTCCTCCACCCTTATTTTCTGAAAAGTAATGTGTAATATAAATATGTTTTCTTCCTGAAATGATAGAATTTATCAGTGAAGTCATCTGAGCCTGGGATTATTTTTTACAGAAAGGTTAATTTAGAGCTCTTTATTTTAATATTTCTTGCATCAATTTTGGTTAATTCTATTTTTCAAAGAATTGGTTTTATCTGAATTATGAATTTATTGGTATAAATTTGTCTAAAACATCTCCTTGTCATCCTTTTAATTTCTATAGAGTCGTTAGTGATATACCTGTTTTATGCCCAATATTGGTAATTTGTTTGGTTTTTAAAATTTCTCTCTTTCGATTAATCTGACTACATGTTTATCAATTTTATTAACTTTTTTCAAAGAACCAACTTTTTTACTTCGATTTCTTCTATTTGTCTATTTTCTGTTTCATGGATTTCCACTCATAATTTTTTTTAATTTTCTTTTCTTCTACTGATTTTCACTTTAGTTTGTTCTTTCTCTCTCTCTGTCTGTCCCTTTTTAGCTTTTTAAGTTGGAGGTTTGAATAATTGATCCCAAACCCTTATTGTTTCAAGTTATAAATTCCCCTTATAATACTTTAGCTGCATTTCACAGATTATATGTTGTGTTTTCATTATAACTCAAATTATTTTCTAACTTTTTTTTTCAATCCATGAGTTCTTTATAAGTGTGTTCCTTAATTTTCAAATATTTGAGGATATCCTAAATATCTTCTTATTGTTAAGTTCTAGTTTAATTCTGTTGTAGTCAGATACCATTCCACAATTCAATTTTATGAGATTTATTGAGACATTTTATAGCCTAGAAAATGATCTATTTTGGTCAATGTTCAATGCATTCTTGAAAATAATGTAGAGTTCTATAACTTAATTAGGTCAACTTGGAATCGACTATTTCTCCATGACCTGGTTCGTGTTAGTAGAGGCATCTCTAAATCTAGATCTGGGTACTTAGTGTGCTCATTTCTACTAGGGTATCATTTCTTCTAGGGCCTCATGGCAGACAAAACTGCATTTACAAATCTTTATCCATACCTATATCATTGATCTTTCTACATATATGTCTATATAATCTAATTATATACCTGTATGCACATCTTTATCTGTTTGTCTATACCTGCCTATCTATCTCTTTCTTGTTCTCTCTTTTTCTCTCTCAATTACAATCTAATACTTTAGCTTTCTCCATTTCCATCTTCATAAATCCCTTCTCTGTCAGTAAGAAACTTGGCTCCCACCATCTTCAACATATTCTCTGCTTAATCCCCCTGTATATGACCCATCTCCTGACCATGCCATCAGTCTTTTTTGGGCCCTGGCCATGCCATTTTCTCCTCATTCTTCTAACCTCCTCAGCCCCCAGCCACCTCCAAGAAAAGGGAAAGGAAAAGAAGAGAAGGGAAAAGAAAGGAAGAAAAGAGTAAACAACCTCCTGTGTTTTTGGTTTTGTTTTTTAAATATATAACCACTTTCTAAAACAGAAAAACAAAATTGAAACTGAGCTAGCCCAAATGTATTTTTGGTCAAACATTATCTGCTGCCCTATAGTTGAGAATAGAAGAGATATATTGAGTGCATTTTAAAGAATACAAATCATAAGGGACATTTCAATAGCTTTGTAAAGATTCTGGGGCTAGGTGCAGTGGCTCACTCCTGTAATCCCAGCACTTTGGGAGGCCAAGGCAGAAGAATTGCTTGAGCCCAGGAGTTTGAGGCTGCAGTGAACTATGATTGTGCTACGGCACTCCAGCCTGGGTGACAGAGTAAGACCCTGAAAAAAATAAATAATAAAAAAAAAGATTCTGTATATAAAAATTGGGAAAACATTTTCAGCATATGTAGCAGTTTCTCATTGTTTCTGTAACAAATTACCACATACTTGGCAGCTTAAAATAAGTTAAATTTATTTATCTCACAGTTCCAGGGATCAGAAGTCCAAAATGAGTCTTACTGGCCAAAAATCAAGATGTTGGCAGATCTGTGTTCCTTCTAGAAGCTCTAAAGGAGGATCTATTTTCTTGCCTTTTCCAGCTTCTAGAGCTCCATTCTACCATCTTCAAAGCCAGTGGTGTAGCATCTTCAAATATCTCTATGACTCTTATCCCTCTTCTATCTCTCTTTCACTTCTAAGAACCTCATAATTACATTAAGTCCACCAGATAATCCAGAATAATATTCCTATTTTAAGGTCAGTTGATTAGCGACCTTAGATACATCTGCAACCTTAATTCCCTTTTGTCATTTAACATGACATATTCAGAGGTTTTATGAATATCAGCATGTGGACATTTTTGGTAGCCTTATTCTGCCTTTCACAATATGAGACAGGCAAAAAAGGTTGACATCTTTAATTATATAAATAACTCTTGCAAATCAATAAGAATAAAACCCTAACAGAAAAATACTAAAGAATATTCCTAAGCTATTAATAAAAGAAAAAGTAAGAAATAGCTAAAAACTTTTAAAAGGTTTAATAATCCTAGTAATTAAAGAAATACAAATTAGAGAGAACATAAAACATAACTTTTCACTAATCACATTGGAAGAGTAATTTTTTTCTTCTTAATTATGCTCAGTGTTGGCAAGGACTGAGAGAGAATAACACTCACTCATTGCTGGTAGGAATAAAATTGACAATATTTTTCTGGATGGCAGTTTAGCAATATGTACTAATGGCCTTAAAATTGTACAAACCATTTGGTCCAGCAATTCTATTTCCAGAAATTTATTCTAGGATAAAAAGAAGGATATTTGTAACATTTTAATGTAAGAATATTCATCAGAATTTTGTTTAGTGAAAGATTGGAAAAATATAAATGTTTATTGGAATGGGATTACTTTAATGTATTTTGATATATTTTGAAATGATATAATATTCATATGGAAATTTTTATATATAAAATATATGATGTAAAAATAAAAAAAAGCTCCTGTATTTGAAATCATGTCTAGAGCTTTAATAAACCCAATTCTTTCATCAAAAAGAAAAAAAACCCCACTCTTCTGAATTTTGTGTTTATTTTCATTTGTTTGGCATTATGATTTTATTATACACATATAGATTCACACACAGACATTAAACATTATGGCTTTAGAAGTGTATTTGTCAAAATCAGAAGACATCCAGAATATGTTGAATGAAAAAAATCAGGTTAAAAATAGCATATTAAGAATTACTTCAATTTTAAAAAGAAAATATAATGTCTAGGAGGATAAATGGCAATATAACATGGTTAATTCTGGATGGTGGGGTAATGTATGATATTTTAATATCTTCTTTTTACTGACTTTTATTTTGTAGCTTAGTTCAAAACAGTATTTATTTTCAAAGAAAACTGTAGTTAGAAAAGATTAACTAAAAGGTAGTAGCTTTTTCTGTTAATAGTTTGTTTACCTGCTTTTCACCTCCTAATTATAAAAGTAAAAACAATTTCCAGTTGTGTTATAAAAGGTAGAAGGAGATGACTAAATTATGTTTTTAATTTACTTAGTATCATACACATGTGTTTGTTTTTAGGCATGAATCAAGGTGAAAAATATTATTTTTATAACACCTGTATTCCATGTGTATCACTATGGAAAGGCCTCCTTACCTGTGCAAATGACACGTAATTGAGATGTTATGATCTGTGTCCTGCCCGGAGTTAGAAGGAGAGCTCAGAGAAGCAGTTTAAGAGAAGAAAGATTCAAAATTCTTCATTCCTAATAAATTCAGAATAGCAAGAATACATATTCTGTCTTCTGATTTTTAAATGTTGGTATTTAATGTTAATGAGGTTTGTACACGTGCGTAAATTCAAACAAATATTAGATGACTTATTAAAATCGATAAGATATAATCTATTTCCTCAAGGAACATCCAGTTTAATGAAGCGATGATCACAGTAGGGGTGGGAGCTCTTGATAGTGGCTGGCACAGAGAGCAAAGGGGACCATGGCATTGGGTGTGGGTGTCGGGAAAGTTGTACCGGAAACTGAGCTGTTCTTTGAAGGAAAACTTAGAGTCAGCCTGGTTGACTGCTCTTCAGCGTCCCATTAGGAATCTGAAGTCTCTTCTTAGGTGGGGTTAAACAGAGTGGCCTTTCGCCTACTCTTGAGAGCAGCAGGTGGGCCCTGGTGAGTGCAGAAGCAGCCTCTCTCCCGACCTGTGGCGCTCAGCCCTCGGGGACCTGCCCCATTCCATAGCTCTGGGAGTCCCCCATCCACTCCCTTTCCCTGTGACTTCCCTACCAATGACTTTTGTAAGCTTCCTGGGAAACCTAAGCCACTATGAAATGCAAAGCCTCTTTCAGCTCATTTTCTTGTGGGAGATGTCCTCTCTCAGCGGACGTCTGATCTTTCTCTAATTCTGCCAGGCTTGGGACTGCTCTGATTTTTTTCAAACTAAACTATGTATCATTAGACATAACATCATAGGTAGTCAAACTCTAAAGAATAGCAAAAGTCGGGATTAACCTAAAAGACAGTGATGAACACAAAAGTAGGGATAGTGATTACCTCAGAATGTGGAAGGACAGGGATGGAATGGGATTAGGAGACACACAAAGACTGTTTAAGGTTTGTTTTGTTTCTTAAAGTGGGTGCACAGATGTTTATTTTGTTACTGTTCTTTAAAGTGAAGACATATTATGCATACTGTCTTCTGTATATATGAAGCATTTAATAATTAAAAGGAAAAAGCTTAGATGAAGAAGGCAGGAAGAATATTGTATGCGGGGAGAACAAGTCTTATCTGGAGAGCTAAGAGCAGATTGGTGTATGAAGTTCAAGTGACAGAGAGGGTGGCGGATGAGGGAAGACTAGAGGGGGGAAAGGGAAAGGAGACACTGGCATGCACAGCCCAGGGCTGGTTTGCTTTCCTTGCCATTATTTCATTCTTATTTTCTCTACAGTGGCCTTCTTGTCTCTATCCTAAAGCATTAATGATAAACATTTGTTTATTTGTGTAAGAGGCTTTGCTAAGCAAAATGCTTTGTGAATTAGATGAGGGACTTACATAAGTTTGAAGGGCCTACCGGATATTAAGACTATACAGCCAAAGCAACAAAGATGGAACAATGTAGCATAAAACGATTTGAGTTGTGTTCCAACCAGCGAACAAGTGCATTTAATGGAGTGATAAGGGAACCATGGGAATTGTGTGTTTATATATAGTAGAGTTCAAAGGGAGTTGCATCTCTTTCAGTTAGGAAGAGCTTTGTAGAGGAGGCAGGACTGCCAGAGCCATTTGATCGAAGCAGGAGAGTTTGAACTGGTAGGAAGAAAGTGTTTCAGGCTTTGAATTATTTGTGGTCATGTTGCTGTTTTGACTATCACAGAGCAGGAGCTGCCTGCATGGTGATCTCCCAAGCCTGCAGTGGATTGTTCAGGAATGCTCCACTGTGGCTTTCACCTCCTCTCTGGCAGTCCTTTCCCCAAACCACAAAACCCAAATGAATGTGTTTTTCTTCTAAATGGGCGTGGCCTTAAATATGAAACCAAAAATTTTGGTTTGAGAAGAGTCAACATTTTGATGGCATTTATAGTTTTGGTCTTTATTTTTTAAGCACAGCAGCAAAGATAAACCAGCCTCCTCCATCTGTGCTTACATCTTTCCATAGTTAACCTGAAAGCGGACACCGTGGTGCTCATAATGTTCTTTGTCCATTCTTGTCTGCTTGTTACTTATTTTTAGATCTGTTTCTCTCAACAGCGAAAGTGTGCCTGCCCTTTGGCATTCATTTATTTTGTGATGGGAAAAGAGAAAAAGGTTACCAAAGGTCTCATGAGTCAATGTTCAGCAAAGATGATTTCAGTGTCTTCTCACCTGTTTGTTTTCTGCTTCATTTTTAGTTTTTTAATGCTCTTGTTTATTTTCATTGTCCTTCCTCCCTCACATCCCAAGTTCCTCTTGTTCTCAACCCTCACTCTAGCAAAAGTTTCTGCATTTGGGAAAAACTCTGATAGTTCCTCCAAGAGAAGATTTGACATAATACATTGCAATCCACCCTCCCCATCCCCACCCTGGTTAATCACAGGAAAGTTTTGCCTGTACTGCCAGGAGAACGAAGGACATAATTACAGAGGGAAATTTAAAGAATTGCTTAAAATTGGCCTGAATAAAGGGTGAATTTATTTCTTATAGATAGAACTTTTATCCAATTTTGCTAGAGGTAAGATGGAATTATTTTTGTATTCTCTATGTAGAAAAGGATTGTGATAGGAAGAGAGCATTTCACTAAACAGTTCAGGGAAAAGTATTATAAACGCATGTCAGTTAATTAACAAAACTATTGTTATTTTTATTGATTTTATGACATGATGTTTTTCAGCTTTTCCAAATTTATTTGTTGAGATTTAAATTATCATTATAAGTACATATTTACAAACTCTATTTTATGTTCATAATTTTATGTTTTATTTTCTTTATGAGAAACCCCCAAATTGTATAAGCTTCAGCCTCTGCAACATTCGGATCTACCCTTTATTGTCAAGAAAATGAATAATTGCCAATGTGAGAGATGAGTGATAAATGAAAGAATCTTATTCCCATACGTATGTAGGAAGATGAAATGTAGCTTTTCTTATGCTGTGTGTGTGATGTTTCTGGTTCTGTTTTTTAACCCATATTTTTATATTTCCTGTTACCATACAGAAGATTTTTCCAAACAGTCGAGTTTATGTTGCACTTTTTCCTTTCAGAGCATCAGCCACGCTCTTAATTCAGAGCTGTGCTTTTAGATGAACTGGAAACCTGCCCAGTGGGCATTGTCCTTACGTACCCATTTGATATAGTGCTTCCATGAACTGATGTTTGATAAATATTTAATAGGGTGTGTTCAGCTAAATTAGGTCAACGGCTAAGGTGGGAAAGGATTTTTTTTTTTTTTAAATACTGGAGCAGCTTTGAATGTTGAAAAGCAGCAGGCAGCAAAAGCCCTGAGGGGGTGAACAATAGCTACTGCCTTACTTTTTTCAAGGGAGTGCAGAAGATGCTCCAGCCATTAGAAGCTTGACTCTAGTGTTGATCTCAAAGCCTAGGGAGAGAGGTTATAAGGCTCCATCTTGCGTGTTTCAGAGGGTTTGAAGACCCACCTCCTGGTAGAGTGGATCCAAATCACGATGGAACATTGAAGAATTTAGTGGTGAAAGGGCATCATTTCTGCAACTTAGACTAAAATGATTCAGGGAGAAAAATGTGTGAGAGATAAAGCAAACACGGTCAAATTAAATATTTGGGGAATTTGGATGAAGGGTATATGGAAACTTTCTGTGCTACTTAGTTCAGGGTACTATAACAAAATGCTGGGGAGCTTATAAACAATAGAAATTTATTTCTCACAGCTTTGGAGGCTGAGAGTTGGAGATCAGGGTGCCAGCATGGTTGGGTTCTGGTGAGGGTCCTCTTCTGAGTTATAGACTTCCATCTTCTCATTGTCTCCTCGCATGGCAGAAAGAGGTTAAGAGAACTCTCTGGGGTCCCCTTTATAAAAACACTAATCTCATTCATGAGGGGTCCATCCTCATGACCTAAGTACCCCACCTCCAATCACCATTACATTGGAAGTTAGGATTTCAACATATGAATTTGGGGAGATACAAACATCCAGTCTTGCAACTTTTCTATAAACCTGAAATTACATAAAAAATAACACATTAAAAGAAAACAACAGCTACAAAAAACTAAAAATATTATAAAACAAATACAAAATAACTGTGAATATCTATCTTTAACCCTACTTTTCACTAAGTATAATAAAAATGCTGTGACAAAAACTTACATAAAGGATTGAATCCATCTCTCTTAACTGAAAGATTACTGAAAGGTGGGCATTATTGAGATACTTTGTAACTTAAAAGTATTTCAAATGGTTGCGATTTAAGAAAATTGAGACTATATGGATGACAGGAATTTGAGTCTTTTAGGACTTGATAAGCAATTTCACATTTCAGACAATTATAGATACTATAAGCAATAGAACCACTCAAGTTTTTTTGAACAGTGGGATAATGTTAGAGACTCTGGCATTCCTGTCTATAGCCTGATTTCATTGTTGTTGCTGTTCTTCTGTTTTTTATATTGTCTAATTTTGCCTAAACTTTGTGGGGGTGTGTATATGAAAGTCTGTCTGGAAAGTATCCAGCCATAATTTTCATGATTTTGCATATTACATGACTGGATACTTTCCAGACAGACCTCATGTATTTATCTCGAGTGACAGCCTCCATAAAAAGGGTAGATTCTGTTGAGATGACAAAAAAGTTACAAATGAGATCAAGGCTTTCATTATAAATTTACCTGAGATTTTACACTGTATTGAAGTAATAGAGGGTTTGTTTGCTAAGTACAGGAGAACTTTGGTTGTGATGTGCCAGCCTACTTGTAGAATAGCTGTAAGGGTACTACAGGACAGAGGAGACAGATGCAAAAAAGACAATGAAAGATGTAAAAACATTTTCCTTATGGCAGACCCTCCATCAGAAAATGCAGAGTCCCTTTGTTTCTTCTTTTCTCACCTCTTGGTACCTTCTTCCTTTCTTCTCCCCATGACCTTCTATTTCCAGAACTTAAGATTCTATTTGAACTGTTCTTTGGCTTTTATTTCAAATAGATGTTTAATATGCTGTAAAAATCTAAGACATATTAACCATTTTAACCATTTACTGTATCTCCTAAAAGATATTTAATATTTAAGTGGTTCTAAGCAACTAATTTAGAGATAATTTTAGGAACAAAGGCTAAACTAAGAAATGTATTGTGCATTTGTCACTTTGAAACAAAACAACTTTCAGTTGTGCGCATACTCAGTTATAGCCACACTAGAGGAAACTTGGCCTTGGCTGTGAAGTTGGGAGTCTTAAGTTTCATCTCCCGCACACCTACAGCATTTGACTGAGTGTGTCCTGAGCAAGTCCTTACCTTCCTTGTGCTTGACACAATACGTCTTTAGCACCCTCTCCCTACGGAGTTGACTAAATTTCCTGTTAAACTATTTAGCATCACGTCTATCCCAGTCAAACCAACTACATTCTAACTATCTTTTCCATTCAACTTTGAGATTTTTAGTCTTCCCGGGAAAGAAAGAAAAGATACAGACCGTTTTTATATATTTGGCCCAATCACAAGGGTCCTTGTAGAACATGTTAAGACCCAGATCCCCAGGTTCCTACTTAGAGATCTGAAGTGGATTCCAGGATCTCTATTCTCAGATAATATCCATACCCAGCTAAGTTTGGGGAATAATGCCCATGGAAAGAGGAAATTGGGAAGACTCCCAAATGATGCTGACTCTCCAAATCACTCATGCAGTGAAACACCTTCATGGACTGGTATCCAACTCAATGAGGATCCTTATTTTATATTCCCCAGTGTTTTTTCTTTAGGTAATCTCTTACCTAATACCTCTCCCTGCTACCTATCCATAATAAAGTTGTAACTGAAACAGATATTTAAAGAAAGGAAAGGCGGCTAACATTTGTTGATACCCTATTGTGAGAAATATGATGCTAGATACAGTATTATTTTTAATCTTCAAAACAGTTCTATAGGTCTTACTACTGTTCACATTTTCCCAATGATGGGAGAGACTCAGTAAGTTAATCATCTCTGCCAAGGATCTCTTAATGGTGGGTGGCAGCGCTAGGATTTTAATTTAGATAGATACTACTACTAGGTAAGTGCTGCTAAAATGCCGTTCCCTTGGGAACAATATAGAGTCAGACTTTATCTTTCCTATCTGTGGTAGCAATGAGACTACTATGTAAATGATGAGCTAGGAACCATGCAAAAACTGAGCATGACCTGAAATACTCAAATAAATCTGTGAAAAGAAGACAAGATGCTGGTTAGAACCTGGGTGATATACCCCAATTTCTGGACTCTTACTTTAATTTAAAAGCCTGTGTTCTCTATACAAAAGGAAAAAAAAGACCTTGATTTAAAAATGGGCAATGAATTTGAATAAGTATTTCTCCAGAAAGATACACAAATGGCCACTGAAGCACATGAAAAGATGTTCAGCACATTATCCATCAGGGCAATGCAAATTAAGACCACAATGAGATACCGCTTTGAACCCACAAGGATGACTATAATAAAAAAAGAAAAAGAAAAATAACAAGTGTTAGCAAGGATGTGGAAAAATTGGAATCCTTATGCATTGCTTATGGTAATGTAAAATGTGCAGCCACTGAAAATGTGGAAAGCAGTTTGGCAGAACCTCAAAATGTTTTGCATATGTTATCATATGACCTAACAACTCTACTCTTAGGTATATGCCTAATAGTATTGAAAATATATTTTTTTACAGACACATACACAAAACAAAAATTTTTGCATAAATGTTCATAGTAACATTTGTTAATATTCATATTAGCTAAAAAATGGAAACAACCCAAATTTCCATCAATGATAAATGGATTAAAAAGCTGATATATTTATACAATAGAATATTATTTAGCCATAAGAGGAAGTGAGATTCTATTACCTGCGACAACAGGGATGAAACTTGAAACTATTACGCAAACTGAAAGAAGGTAGCCACAATAGACCACTTTTTGGGTGACTTAATTTCCATGAGACCTCCAGAATAGGCAAATCTATACTGTGAGAAAGTGAATTATCAGTTGCCAGCGGATTGGGCGGAAGAGGAAGAATGGGGAGTGTCTACTAATAGTTAACAGGCTTCTTTTTAGGATAATGAAAATGTTTGGAATTAAATAATGGTGATGGTTGCACAACTCTGTGAATAGACTTAAAACTTCTAAAAAGTACACTTTAAAATGGTGAATTTTATGGTATGTAAATTACATGTCAATAAGAAATATGTTTTAAAAGGCTGTGTTACCCCACTGAGATGTAAATATTGAGTTGTCATCTACAAATCAAATAACAGAAGATTGTAACTGTTGTACTAGGAAGACAGATATCTATACTAACAAAACAAATAATTAAAGCTTATTGGGTAATAATTTTTAAAAAGTTGTTGAAATAACTGAAACAGTTTATAAAGAGGAAGAACTTGAAAATCCAAGTACTTGACTTGGATTGAGTGCTTTAGTCACCCATTTTTTTCCTCAATATTACTTTAGGGGGTATCCACAAGCCCCAGAGCTAATTGGATCATCATATTGAGGAATAAATAGACTGAGAATTCTTCACCATAATCTTTAAAGGACAGCTGTGCTGACGCAAGAGTTCCAAGATCAGTGCTCACCTAATGCCGGAGAGCTGAGGGAGAAGTAAGACTTGACTTTCAATGAAATGTAACATTCAAGAACGTAAGGACTCGAATAGGGAAGGATATGGACCAAGGTAGTGAAACTGAATCGATGGGGCTTACACAGGGGGAAAAAATGTGTCCACTATTCTACTTGCCCGTAAGGATAAGGATGCAGGAATAGGACATGTAGATTGGGGGAGGATACCTTGAATACCAGGATAAAGAGAACCAAACTAAGAGAATTCCACGTTTGTCCTGGACTTTCTTTGAATCTCTGATTGAAGTTGGATAATCTCCCTTCAATCCTTGTACTCCAGGATGTTCTACAATCATGAGAGGTACTGAATTGGTTTCTACAGAAAGTGTTTTATTTGGGGTAATGTTCTGCTTCATGGATCACTGTATTAGTTTTCTATTACTTGTGTAACAAATTACCACGTACTTAGTGACTTAAAACAACACCCATGTATTATTTTACAGTTCTAGAAGTCAGAAGTCTAAAATCAAGACGTCAGCTGGGCCGCATTCCTTCTGATGTCTTTAGAAGACAATCTGAGAATCTGTGTCCTTGCTTTTCCAGCTTCTAGAGGCTGTCTACGTTCTTTGACTCATGGCTCTTTCCTTTGTTTTCAAAGTCCATCACTCCAACCTTTGGCTTCATCATCACATTTCCTTTTTCTGACTTTGACCTTCTCGATTCCCTCCTATGAGGGCCCTTGTGATTACACTGTGCCCACTGGATAACCAAGACAGTCTTCCTTCGCAAGATCCTTAACTTATTCACATCCACAAAGTCCTTTTGCCATTTAAGGTAACATATTCGTAGGTTCTGGGTATTATAATGTGGACATCTTTGGTGAGCTATTATACAGCCTATCTCAATCACCTGTAACAGATTTATTGGAATCATTAAGCATATATTTGTAATGTGTGCCATTGTAGACTTCCAGGAATTGAGTCTGGGATATGCACATTAGATAGGATTTTCCAAATTTGAAGTGCACTGCTGTGAGAAGAGGCATGTCACTAAAGATTTTTGAGGATGAGTAGAGGAATGAAATTAATAAAACAGTATTTCAAGGCAAACAGTAACATGCTTAAAAATCATACGGAAGCTGAGCAGTGTTAGGAGCTACTGAGATTTTTTGTCTACATTTATGTTTTTGTTTTTAAAGACAAAGTCTTGTGTTGCCTCAAACTCCTGGGCTCAAGCTAACCTTCCATCTCAGCCTCCTGAGTAGCTGGGAGTACAGGTATGCACCATGGCACCTGGCCTGTTCTTTTGTAAGAGAAGATTCTGCATAGAATTTGAATCAAAAAAAGAAAAAGGAAAGGGAGTTAGTTTAGGTATAAGAGTGTAGACAAGCCTGTTCTTCTAGTCTAGGAACCACCCTAGATATTCAACTTCTTTGCTCCTTGGGGAAATTCCTGCTTTATAAAACCTACTTTCCTATGGCGTTGCCTATCAGCAGGGAAACCTTTTAGACCCTGTTGCAACCTGAGCACGAACAGGTATTGCTATAGCACTCATGCACATGGAAAGAAAATTAGAGCAAAGTTGCTAAATCCTTCCTTCTCCTAACAGATAATTATCCTCCTTGTACTACTTTCCTTCCAGCTGTGCATATTGCAGAGACTTCTGAGCCTTGAGAGGGAATGAAAAATTCCTCTTGCATCATAGTTAGTCAACATTGAGGAGGAAAGGCTTGTTTGCGTGAGATGGCTTTCTTATCTCAAATCGGCCGTTTCTCCTTGCATGAATCCATAAAATGAAATAGATCAACAAAGATGTCTGATTTTTTTCTCGCTTTCTCCTGAAGGCAGGTTCCTGAAATTCTAGCAGGTGGCTCAACAGAAGTAAATTTTGCCACTTTCATCAGGGCAGTGGTTCTCGGCATGACCTGCACCTTGATATCACCCGGGGGACTTAAAAATGTCCTTAGGCCCCGTTCCTAGAGATTGTGATTTAAGTCATTTGAAAGAATCTCTGGCATCAGTATTTCTAAAAATTTTCCAAATAATTCTAATGTGAACCCAGGGTTGAAAGCCACTGAATTAGAAAAGCTTAGATGGGTTCAGATCAGGAAATGTCTAATAGTTTCAGTTATTATCATGTTTTAAAAAAATAGAGAACAGTTAAGCATCCTATTTTTGGTTGTATGCAAGGCTCATTCAGTATATTTAATACATGGCACTCAC
Organism: Avahi laniger; assembly: GCA_963575035.1. Taxonomy (NCBI): domain Eukaryota; kingdom Metazoa; phylum Chordata; class Mammalia; order Primates; family Indriidae; genus Avahi; species Avahi laniger. The sequence goes on along the minus strand of CAUYSK010047119.1, from coordinate 3,320 downwards.
TTTAGTGATGATCAAGAGTAGGAAGGGATTTTAGAAACATTCTAATGGGATTTAGCAGGAATAACTTGGGCTTTGGAGACAGGCAGACTTGGGTTTGAATACATTTTGATTCTTCCAGTTATTAGCTGGGAAATCTTAGGCACTTAACCCTTTTAAGCTTAAGTTTCCTCATCTGTACAATGTGCCTAATAATCCCTAATTTATGGATTTGTTAAAAGGAATAAATGAGAATTACCTAAAGCCCCTGTCATATTAGAGAGCACACAGTGAATATTACCATACCCCTTTTTATAGAGAAGGAATTTAGGCAAAAAAAAAAAAAAAAAAAAACCCACCTGTTGAGTGTATTCACTAAGCAATACAGTAAACTAGCATGAAATGTGGGACTAGAACTGGTGACTTCTAGTCAGCATCTGGTTCTTTTGCAGCATCCCAGTAATGTATCTAATATACTATTGAGAAACAGTAACATCTTTCCCTTTTAAGGCTTGCTTCTAGAGGATTATCACCTGTAATGGCCCAGATTGTCATGCCCTCTCTCCTCCTCTTTAGTTACATAATTAAATTTACAAGAGCCAGTTAGTGCAAGACAAGGCGCACCTTATGCAGCAATAATAATAATATGCTTTAGAGTAGATAATAAACATGCTACTTTGAATGAGAGAATTCTGCTAAGAATGGCTCCTCCCTGGCCAGGCATCACTGGTCCAATTCCCCGGACTTGAATACCACCCTCGAACTGTGCTGTTCAATGCAATAGTCCTAGCCACATGTAGCTATTTAAAATTAAAATGAACTAAAATTAAATCAATTAAATAATTTAGTTACTCAGTTGCACTGGCCACATTTCAAGTGCTGAGTAGTCACTGGTGGTGAGCGGGTACTGTATGGAACAGCATAGACATGGAACATTTCCATCATCACAGAAAGTTCTTTTAGGAAGCACTGTTAGAGGACTTATTTGTATCTTTGGATTTTTCATTATATTTACATTTATAAATTGAAATCGTTCTATTAATAGCTGTTAAATATGTACTATAAAATGGGGGAAAGGTGGCTTATGATATGAAAATTACCATCAGAGGAAGAGTAGAGGAGAAAAGAGAAAATAATGTCGATCTGTCTGAACTAACATTCGATCTGTCTGAACTAACATCTAGCAATCGACAGTTCAAGTGAGAATACACTGTCCCTCAGGTTAGTGAGCAGAAACACCCTGGCCAGAGAGTTCATTATGCTTATTTCTGAAAGGCTGGGAGTGGCGGACGGACGTCTGATACAAAGCTCTGGCAGTCAGCGCTCCTGCTGAGTTCCCAGTGGGTTCCTGCTGGCAGCTGTCACTATGGCAACACTCAAGATTGAGGCCAGAGCCCTGAAAGTAGCTGCTCTCACGCCTTTGTCCCACTCCTAACATCCACCCTGAGTAGCCTTAACCAGGCTAATCGATCAATCACTGTGAAATCCCTAGAGAACTCGATTTTTTTTTTTTTTTTTTGAGACAGAGTCCCACTCTTTTGCCCGGGCTAGAGTGAGTGCCGTGGTGTCAGCCTAGCTCACAGCAACCTCAAACTCCTGGGCTCAAGTGATCCTTCTGCCTCAGCCTCCTGAGTAGCTAGGACTACAGGCATGTGCCACCATGCCCAGCTAATTTTTTCTATATATTTTTAATTGGCCGATTAATTTCTTTCTAATTTTTAGTAGAGGAGGGGTCTCGCTCTTGCTCAGGCTGGTCTCGAGCTCCTGAGCTCAAACAATCCGCCCACCTCGGCCTCCCAAAGTGCTAGGATTACAGGCGTGAGCCACCTTGCCCGGCCCTGTTTTGCAGGTTTTTAAATTTATTTTTATTTTTTTATTTTATTCTTTCTAGAGACAGGATCTCACTCTGTCACCTAGGCTGGAGGGCAGTGGTGCAATCACAGCTCACTATAACCTCAGTCTCCTGTGCTCAAGCGATCCTCCTGGCTCAACCTCCCAAGTAGCTGGGATTATAGACACCTGCCACCATGCCCTGTTAATTTTTTTATTTTTTGTAAATAAAAAAATTACTACATTGTGCAGACTAGTCTCGAATTTCTGGGCTCAAGCCATCCTCCCACCTTTGTCTCCCAAAGTGCTGGGATTACAGGTGTGAGCCACCACACCCAGTCTTCGATTTTTATACAGTTTAACGATTTTATTTTATGGTTTCTGGGTTTTGTGCCATACTTAGATAGGCCTTCTTCATTACAGTATTATAAAAAAATTTTTTTCATAGTTTATTCTCTACTATTTTACTTTTTCTTTCTTTTTTTTTACATTTTTAAATGATTGCTCCATCTGGAATTTATTTTGATGTAGGGTATTTGGTGTGGTTACAACCTATTTTTTTCCCACAGACCTATTCAATTGCTCCCAGCAACTTTTATAGTAATCCTTTTTTTCCCTCTTCTCTGATAAAATGCCACCTTTATTACATATTAAATTTCTGCATGTATTTGGGTCCATTTCTGGTCTTTCTATTCTATTTTATTGTTCTTAATGTCTGTTCATGTAGCAGCATTTCAATTATTTGAGCTCTGTGAAATGCTTTGGTATCTGGTAGGGTTACCCTTACTTCCTCCAAACTTTTTTCAGTAATTTCTTTTCCTTTTATAAACTTTAGAATTACTTATTTAGTTTCCATTACTCCAAAATCCTGTTGGTATTGCATTAAATCGTATATTAATTTAGGGGAGGATTGGTATCTATATGTTGTTGCATCTTCTTGTCCTTTCCTATACTCATTTATAACCTGACCCTCTACCTTCCTCTTGCTGCTAGGCTCATGCTCTTCTAAACTTTAATTTCTTTTTTTCATAAGAAAGAATCAAAAATCATGAGATCATGAGTTTATAAGAGTTTAAAGCTAGTCAGAGATTTTCTGTCATTCTTTAGAACCATTGCATTTAAATGTAAGGTACTGGTCTCATTGTTCTTACTTCTTGGATAAGGGATACTTCAGTGTTCCAGAGCTCAGGCTCTTGGAGTGGTTTAGCTTATTCCATCATGCAGGTAGCAGCTGAGGAAGTGGCTACTGTCCCATGACCAGACCCTACAGCTGTCCTGAAAGATTCTCCTGTAGATGGGAATGTTTAGACCTTTCCATTGCTTAGTCAGGGCACAAAGTACAGGTTCATGATGACATCCACATTTATTCCTTTTTTTTTTTTTTTTTTTCTTTTGAGACAGAGTCTCACTCTTCTGCCTGGGCTAGAGTGAGTGCCATGGCGTCAGTCTAGCTCACGGCAACCTCCCCCTCCTGGGCTCAAGCAATCCTTCTGCCTCAGCCTCCCGAGTAGTTG